>JANTPZ010097196.1:0-18314 GCA_025593235.1 Vachellia pachyceras
ACAGATCTGCAAGATATTATCACTGATAAGATTCCAAGGAGTCAGCAAGTGCAAAAGTACAGTGTTATTACATGGCTTTAATGTGTTATTATTTCATTAAAATGCAGGATATCATATGATACAGGGAAGATCTCAAGAATAACCAAACACAGCTGAGATTGAGATTACTGACTGCTATAAGGTTCCTATATAAGCGAAATGCCAGTACCCACAAAACGGGGTACTCTATGGCAAGTCATAAAAAACTAAGGATATGGTGACAGACCTGAATTTCTTTCCAGCTCACCATTCTCTCTGTGATGAGGAAGTTAGGATCTATGCTTCTGACACTTCTATGAGCACTTATTTAACCCCAAATAGGGTAGCTATTAAATGATCTAAGCCTTTGCAGACTGATATAACTTACTGATTAGTTAGTTCAAACTATCACTCCTTCAAAAGCTATTTTGTTTTTTTTTTCTAGTTATAATTAACAGACTCAACTGCTACATTCATAAGAGGAATTAGCTTATAAAGACTTCCTATTGCTGTAAAATATCAATAACATAGATATACAATGACACTAGTTCAATTTTAAACTCCTAATTGAAATTTAATACCATATTAAGACTCGCAGAATCATGCAATTGATGTCCAGAAATCCTTCTCTCATTTTTAACCTAAACGGTACTTTTGGATACAAAAGAACAGATACATAATATTGTGAAAAGAAAGATTTTTGGATACAAAAGAACAGATACATAATTTTGTGAAAAGAAAGATTTCCCTTCAAGTTTTCCAAATATCATCATATACGTGTAATACTCAAATGTTAATATCAACACATCAATCATATTTTCTCAATCGAGAAGCAAAAGAATTCACCATATACAGTCTCAAAAGCCATTAGAAGGATAGATAACTGTTCTTCATACATCAGGCCAAGACTATATAAATGATGAAAAAATTAAAAGGAATAAATTACTAATGTTGACAGCAGCACTAGCATGAAGTTTCCAATGTGATAGCATTTGGCACTCTTTGCTTAGGTAATATAATTGTACTGTGTCAGTTAATTTTGATTTCATTTTCTTTCAAATTATATTATTAAAAAAATCCCAATGGCGTTCAGTCATAGAAATAGCAAGTAATGACAGCACATTTACTTATAAGTAATTAAGCAGCACTACAAGACCTAAAAGGATTTAAATGAAAAATTGAAATGACCACCTTATAAACGCCTCCCCACCAAAACCTACGAAAATTCAAGTAAAATCAGATGACCTAAAAATAGGGGAATTTTTCCGATATTAAATATATCTTGGACATAACAAGGACAGAACAAATTAGACAGGGTAGAATATCATGATAAAATAGCTTATGTGTACCGTTTTCCAAGGCTATTATTTAATGCTCTTGAAAGCCAAGGCTTAGACCTTTGACATTCTAACACCCAACACTTTCTGAACCTACAGAAGAGGACAATACCATGAATGATAGAAACAGGAAGAACAAATTTCATATCAACTGATGCAAGAGCGGAAAGGGAGAAAATGTGAATACTTTTCAAAAAGAGGGTCAGTTTGATCCCATGTGTCTAACTTCCAAACATCATTTTCAGTGATGGGTTTTCTATAGCCTTGTTGCATGAAAGGAGTCATCCAACCAAATGATAATCCTAAAAAAAGAAGGCACATCAAATTATCATGACAAAAAAATGTCAAGTTATAAAAATACTTCTGCCGCAAAAAGATATTCATTACTTAGGTGTTCATTTTTTGTTCTTTTTCTTTTTTTACTCTTAGTGATCAAGAAAATTCAAGGGAGAAAAATCATGATGCCCAACTGGCAATAAGTAAATTGTCCACGTTTTCCGCAGCATAATTTTCAATCGGAAAAAATGATTTTCAATATCTGATCTAGACAATATAATTAATTGCAAACTTGAGATCTATATATGCTCTTTCCTTTCACAAGTGTTGAAAATCTCAGTTAACAAACAGAAATTGGAAAAATCTGAAGTTCAGGCATTACATACTGGAGAACAAATTAACATATATCTCGGGGCAGACTTGCTGTTCTCCACAAAGTGGCTCATACTCAGCAATCTCATGAAACTCTTCTTGTACTGTTGCATAGCCAGCATAAGGAACTAAACTGGGAATGTAAACAAGAAGGAGAATCCCAAATAGGTCCTACATCAAAAAGGTATTCACAAATAATTCTATTGTTATGTTCATAAATAGCACAACAATATAGCATACTTCCCACTTGTCTTGTGATACCTTAATCACTCTCACCCAAATTTACATAAGCTTATAAGAACCTCACATCTTAAACCACACCTTCCAAGCTCAAAGAGCCAGAAATGCATCATAGACTTGCTATAGATACCATACCAACTTAAGCACCATACTTGACTAGTCATCCTATTAAATGTTCCATACATGACATGAACACACTAATATGTTTCAAGAAACATGTCAAAGTGGAGCTCCTACAGTATCAGGAGTTCATTACTGTCTACTAGTCATAGTTTGTATTGCTTTAGGAGTCCATTTCTGTGTAAGAGTCATAGAATTTATCATTTTTTAAGTAGTCTCAAAGACATGTTTTATGATTACCTTTAGACTTTTACCAAGTAATTAATCTCCAATTTTAGAATAATATAAATAAAACATGAGAGAAGCTATTATATTGCAACTGCGTGTACAAGCCATTCCCATTCATTATTGGGCCCTTTTGGGAACGCAGTAGAGAAATACTTTTACGTAAGTTGAGGTAAATATATGAATGAGATTATCTCGTTTTACTGAAAAACATTATTGAACGTGCATTTGGACTCTCCATGATCGTTGCCAAACGCACTCATTATATGTCAGTTAAGATCCAATATTTCACAACATGTATTTCTGTAAAATTATTAATATTGGTTCCCCTAAAGTGCCTATATTTGCAGCCAAAGCTACAGTTTCCAAATCATAGATTAAAAGACAATATTGACAGATGTTTAAATTACAATTTAAGTCTAAATGTCTTGATATAAAGGTACTTAATACAGGCTGAAATGCATTGAGATTTTAAAGGGCACCCAAGCCAAAGCAATCAATCATTACCAAGTAGTTTCAGTTTAAATATTTTTATAAAGTATCTAACACTGGTTACCAACATTAATCAGGAGTTCATCTTTTACCACTGCAATGAAGACAATAAAGAAAAATACAAGTATAATGCATCGTATATAATACTTCAATTCACAAAATGAGGGGAGATCCAAAAATACCTGGCACAACATAGTGATGACGAACAGATATAGGGCAGATCTGCAACAGTAATGTCAAATAATAAATATGATGTTGGTGCCACATTCTGATGCCTTATTTGCTTCAATGACTGTTGATTGTTCAAAACGAAATGAATTGCAAATTTCAAAAGTGATGCATTTAAAGGAATTTGTTTCTTAAACAAAAACATTACGTATGCCAAATACACTTGTCGCAATCATACTGATTGTGGAAATGGATTGAAACTTTTGTTAAAAAGGAAGATGCATTATTGAAGGACATTACGTTCTCTTGTGAAAGATAACGTAGAAAGATTTTGAGAGAAGGAAAAAAAGACTTGAACCATTAGTAAAGTTGCATTCCTGAATTATGATAGAGAATGTTGTGATTTTTCAACAAAAAGATCACCTCAAAATGGTGCTATGTGATTATGAGTTCACTCATGCTAAAAAGAATATATTTGAACATATCAATAATGTAAGATACCGTTTTATTCTGTTCTTTAGAATAATAACCTGACCTTGACCAACTTACCAAATAAAACTAAAAGTCTGGAATCTTTCAACAAACAACTTAATAATACTATAATGAAAAAATGTAAGCTAAAGGAACATTGACACTCCACTATCTTTTCATTTGCCAACACAACTGAGCTTGCTTTTCATAAATGTCCATATCATGGCATCTGTGATTCTTCCATCAGATTGAATCACATATACCAAAGCATGACAAAAGATACAAGCAATAAATGCATACAAATATAATTGCTTCATACAAAATAGATATTTCAAGAGACAAAGGAAATAAATGCAGAGATAGTGGGCCCTGAAAGTAAAACATTTAAACAAAAAAACCAACCTGCTGCTGTAATTTATCACTGACAGAAGAAGATTAAGCATTACAAGATCTGCCACCAAAACGTAAAAGACTCCGAACCTCACGTACCACCGAAATTGCTTTACATAAATCTTAGTTTCCATGACAATAAGAATTAACATTGAGAGCCAAGCAAGTGCTTCAATGATCAGACCTGTTATCTGGCACAGAAACTGAAGTGTTACTCAAGAGTTCATACACATGATGAACTAAACCCATCAACTATCACTTTTGCTAAACATGTTATCAGAAAACACGTGCGCACCTCAAACGGAGCAAAACCAGATTCTCCATTCAAGTTGAAATCAGAAATGCCATAGATCAATCTCAGTAAAGGTTGAGAAGCACAGTAACCAGCCAACAACCCCAGAAAATAATTATAGTAATTTGAGCCCAAGCAAAACCTTTGAGCTTTGGCATTGCCAATAGTCAGCCATATTCGGTATAAACAAAGGCAAAACAGAACCAAATTGGAGAAAGAGATCACAAGAGTGTTCATTGCACATGGTGTATAGGAACAAACGCACTATCTACTAAATTAGCCCAGACGATGTTCTTCTCTGGCTGGCAGTACCAAATTAATGGCTCAAAGGCCATCTTTCCCGCCAATGATGTCGAATATAGCTCTGTTTTTAGTCTGCTGATTGGACAAGAGTCACTACAACATGAAACGGCACAATCCTCAAATGAGGAATAGAAACTAAAACATTGGAAATTGGAAACTGAAACTGCGAAGGTGTGATTCCCACGTAATTTCTTCACGCCCAAAAGCTCATTGCAGGAAAAACAAGTTGTGAATTGCTTTTAAAAATTAAAACTAGTTAACGAACAAGAAAACTAACCAGCAGCAGAAGTGTGAAAACCAGAAGAAAAGAAAAGACTGAACAATTAGTGAAATACAAGATGCTTAAATACTGAATCATTTGGCCTCGTTTGACAACGATAGAAGAGAAGTGAAGAGGAGTCTCTCTCTCACTACTGCATGCAATCCATGCTAGTGAATAGTTATTTGAACAAAAACATCCACCAATCACGGAACAAATACAACAAACGACAGGCCAATATGGTAACGCCACGGCTGACGAAAAATAACTCATAATTTAATTTTTATATATATTAGAAAAATAAGAAAATGGGAAAATGACAACAGCGTCCCATGTAAGAAACATCAAAAAGTCTCATGAATTTTAACCTCTTCTGGAATGGGCCCTTGGAACCTCAGTGAAACATCTGGGGTGTGTTTGGATAGCATGTTGGAAGAACAGACACAGATTCCGAGGTAAAATATGTGAGTGGAATTTTGTCTCGATAAGCGTACCCGTTTTGCCAACGGGCAAACCAAACACAGCTGATCTCATCTGCAATTACACTTATACCCTCAGTTATACAAAAAGAAACAGAAGCTTTCATTTCTAGCACGAGCAAGTTGCAGACGCAGAGAGTAGGGGAAATATGATCTTTTCCGGATAATCTTTTCAACCAATTCTTCTTATTCTAGACAGTGCTCAACTAGCAGAAAGGTAAAGTAGATAATGGTTTTCTCTATGATTATGATTTGAGATCATTATTATAGGTTTTTCATCTTTTAAGTGGAAATCTTTTCTACTGGGTAAAGTTATGACTTGAGTTCATATTTAAAAAAGTTAGTCTAAAAGAAGGAAGTAAAACAAACTTATGTTGTATGTAGTGTTATTTTTGGGGTGGTTGTGTAGGACATTGCTCTATGTTTTTATCACTGGCAATGCATGTGGAGCCCTTTTTAGGAATAAGTGGGAATAGATGAATGTAACGATGATTTATATGGATGATACCTACTGTGGTGTGAGTAAAAAAATGTGTTGGGGCTTTATTAATGAAAATCTTGTGCAGTTTATGGGCATTAAGTGATGGAATAATTTGGTCTATTTCTTAATAGAAAAGATTGTGGTGTTAGACCATATTTAGATGATTTAGCATGAAATAGGTAAGTAATACAAAGGTTGTGTTAAACTTATGTTTTATGTAACACCCAAAATTTTCTATTGAAATGCTTAACAAAATTTCTCCATGTATGAATAATGAGAATTCCCAATATTTATTCATTAAAACATATAATCAAATCTAACTACAATGAACATCATTAATATCAATCAAAATCCTCCCAAAATATCAGAGTAAATACAAATAAAATGCGCAAATCTTAAAAGTCATGTCAATTTAAAATTATAGCATGTGCTTAGGGCACAAGCTAGAGCCAACAAGGCTCATTCCATTAGTGCATTCCCTTACTACCTACTAGAATAATCACCTAAAAAATGTTAATATAACAGAGAGAGATTCCACGCTCTGGTAACTACTGAAAGTTTCTACCACACATAAGTAGACATCATATAATTTATAAGAAGAATTGAGTTACAAATGCATTTGCATATATAATTATCGTTATGTAAAACACATTTCATTCCGATTCCTAATTATGTAACTCAATATCATCATCACAAATAATGTATAATAATGTAATATGCAGCCTTTCTTATAACACCGTACATCCTTATTCCGCTGATTGGAGTCATATGCTAACACATAGTCCAACAAAAACTTATCCATTTAACTGGATTGTCTCAAACTCACTAATTTCTTAAGTTACACCCGACCAGAGGTGTAAAGCTCAAGTCTAGATTATGACTCCCATCCTTTCAAGAAAACTAAGGAGGCATCGCATATCCAACAATTTCAGTGCAATCCCGACTAAAGGAAAAACATGGGTAAAGAGACCCTGACAAAAGCCATCCACTATGCACGAATAATGGCTTATCACATAATAAAAATCTCAGCATAAAGGTTTCTCCTCCTTACGGTAATCCAATTACAATGCAACCGCCATGATAGTTATAAGAAACTTACATGCCAAAATACATAATAAAAACTTTAAATATATACATTTATAATAATTCAGTCCAAAATTCATAAAATATAGTTAAATTACAATTTAATTATATATTGTTCACAAGTATATATATGGAAGAATATTCAGTTATCTTCTACTACCTAACTTACAGGTAAGCACACAAAAGTTACTCCAATGTTCTAAATGAGAATCCACAAAAATCACATACAACAATTTCTATCAATATATTAATTAACCTATTCTAAAAGTTGCTTCAAAGATAATTTAAATACCTAAGACTACCCTTTACATCCACATATTAGTCAAAGATATATATTGCCTCATTTATCCACATGAGACAAATGTATATTATTTTTATAGGATATATTTTATAGGATATAATCTCTTTTATAATTTTAATAATAACAACAACAATAATAAAGTAGTGAAATTAATAGTAATAATGGTATAAATTTTGATTCAAATATTCAAATTTAAAATATTAAGGTAATATATTGGTTTTTCTTAAAAATACTACCTAGCTACTCTCTCACACACATATTTATTTCCTTTTTTTAAATAGTTCCACCCACCTCACTGACACACATATATTTGCACTCACACATAAACACCATTGGCATAAATGCACATGCATAGACATTTGTGTGTGTAATTATATTATATTTTATATTATTTTATTTTTTTCAATCAAACCCATAAATGAAAGGAAGCAAAGACTTAACATACCTACATGCTTTGCACACACCTAAACACCTACTCCCACACACCATATACATATATATATATAACTATATTTTATTATATTATATTTTTTCTTTTCAATCAATAAATGGAAACAAGATTTAAAACAATACACGCTGCAGTGGCTGCACACCTACACCCTCTCATTCACCTTTATATATATCTATATGCACATACACATGTATATACACATATATTTATATAACTATTTTGTTTTTTTAAAAACAATAAAATGAGTAAATAAAAAAATGGCTTAAAACATGGTTCCTGGAAAACATGCACAGACACGTATAAGCATATACACACATGTAACTATATTTTTCCTCTTTTTTAATTAAAAATAAAAAATGACTTAACACACTCACACCTGCAAGCACAGATTCACACACTTTCACACAGCACTTGGCATATGGGTTCACGCCTAATGGGATTTTTTAAAAAAAGAAAAAAAACATTTTTTAATACACGCATACACACATTAATTTTTCTCTAATGAATAAAACATGCTTTGATGGTGCAGACAAGAAGAAAAAGTAGAGCAAGAAAATGGGTTGTACGAAGCAGGTAGTAGGTAGTGAATTAGGAGAAATAAAAGGCTGATAAGACATTTTTTACTGTTCTGATAGAGTTGTTTTGTAGCGACGGAGTTGTTTTGTTTCCGATGAGAGGGGTAAATGCTTTACACAGAGATATGGTTAGGTTAGAGTTAGGGTTTTCTTTGAATGAGATAGTGTTATTTTTTAAAGAAACAAAAGTAATAATAATTGTTGGTGTTCAGATGACATTTTTTACTTATTTTAATAATAAGATAAGTTTACACACATATAATTAATTATTATCATTTTATTATAAATAATCAAAAATTGATTCTTCTTTTAAATTTTAATTTATCTTTATTCTCTGTGTCTAAATAAAATCTAAACAACAACTAACTATAAATATAAAGAATAAGTATGTTACGCTTTATCAATAATCTTTATTGTTGTTTTTGGGATTTTATCGTAGTTGGTTATGATAATGGATAGTTACTGTTTTTTGGTGAGGGATAAGTGGGAGTAGGTGAATGTAATAAGAGTTGTTGTGTTGTGTGAGTAGAAATTTGTTGGCAATAGGCATCGTCAATATAGATGTTTTAGTTTGTTAATACAAGTCGTTTGTTGCATGTTATCAAGTTTATGACCGTGAGGAAGAACTTGTTTTGTTTCTTTTGTATGGGGCAAAATTTATAAATAGCATAGAAGCTATAAGATAATATTCAACATATTGGTGGTTATATTCAACATAGAAGCTAAGATGATATTGATTCATCATCTCCCAACTTCTACATTTTACCTTAAATATCAAAGGTATGAAACATGACCATCATGATTATATAGAGGAGAAAACGAGTTCCAAGTGTTTTAACAAGTAACGTGTGACATTTTTGTTCTGCTTACACGTAGTGAATAGAAGTAACTTAGCCATTTTAATTACTCTTTGTAACCCAAGAAGCAACGCAACACATGTTAAATTAATCTAAATATTTGCAACATGCTATTGATGGAAGGGGGGGGAGTATGGAGCAATCGAAAGACCGAAAGTGCATACAGTAATAGAATTATTTCTTCACCAACATGAAAAGATTCCATGATTCATTTCTCAGTTCTGTGGGTCTTCACCAACATGAAAAGGAACCAACCAGATATTCATTGATGTGGTAAGTGGTATCATTACGGATAATCCAGGTTTAAATTTCGGAAGACATGTTTGTTGAAAAAGATGAAAATCTTTACACTCTAAAGTTTAAATCTAAAAATGATTAGTTTCAAGTTCAAAATAACTTAAAGACATTCTTAAAACTTACGAGGAAAAGAAGCACAAAAAATCTGTTGCAAGCAATGGCAGTTCAAAAATTTAACGATCTAAGTAAATGGCACTGCGTGTATCTTGCCCTCGACTATGCCAGACCTAAGGTTTGTTCAAAAAATAATAATTAACAAGCATGGAAAAATGCATTTATTTTGGAAAATGTGAAAACACTCTACACTTTAAACCTCAAGAGATAATACCCTTTGTCAAATAAAAAAAAAAGAAGTCAAACAGTATAATGCAATACTGCATTTGATCTTTAATATAACAATCAATTGACTTTTTTCGATAAATTAAAAAGACTAAATCACTTGATTGTGATATATAAGTCGGTTTCGCGTAACCTTGCTTTTAATAATAAGTATTGGATTCGTTCATTCACATGAAGTCACCATACAGATAGAAACATCAAAGTTTTCCATCCCTCGTCAACCTACACTCCATGAATGGGCTAACACCATGAATGTGGAGTGGAGGTGGTTGATCAAAGATTATGAAGTTCTGTCAATAGAACGAGATAGTTTTGCTAGATAATCTGGAATGGACAATTGCTCCCTGTAGGAGTGTTTAATCAAAACTTGTCAATCAGTATTGACATCATTTCCCAGGTTTATGACTTCCAAGCTGTATGCAAAATAACCTTCATAACACCATTAATGATACCATTCTCTTTGGGCTGAACCTAAGGACACCATATATGAACTTGGAACTAGGTGAATTCGAGCAACATAGGGTCAAATGGCTTAACACAATAATTAAAATAGCCTCCAGACCCACTGGCTCATTCGCACCAAAAGGCTTACCAGCGCCTTGTTCATATACCGGCTCGTATTGTCAGAGTTAACATATGGTATTCAAACGTTCAACCCAAGGATCGATACTTGAAAAAAGATCTCTTAGTTTTGAAGAGCGAGTAATAGGATTACATGAACTTAGTTTTCCCCGCCCCTAAAGATTCAATAAATAAATAAAAGATAAATGAAGAACAAAGGCAAGAGTCTTACAGAAATTCTGCTTTTATTCCAAACTCTTCAAAATTTATACAAAGAAAATTTTACAGAGGGAGAGAGGAGAGCTTTGCAAGTAAGAGCTTTGCAAACCCCGTATATCCTCTCTTGAATGCCTAAGTTCCCTTTTATAGAGATAAGGGATGATAAGGACAAAAAGATCTATAAGGGCTAGTTACATAGCCTTTTTGACAAATTACAATTACTTTTCTAAAATGTCAAAAAGACTATTAAAGGCTATGTCCCTATAAGTAGATTTTACAAAGTCAAAAAGACTATTATCCTATCTATAAGTCTACGAGTTCTGACAGTTTTATCTCCTTGGTAACTTGTATGTGCTGCTCTTCCTTTGGCCAGTTCTGACAATTGTTGCAGTTGTGCTTTATATCCATTTGTCGTATCCTTCTACAGACTGCATTCTTGACTGCTGGTGATGCTTGATAATTACTGTCAGCAATAAATTTCTTGTACCATCTTTTCAATTTATCTACATCTTTTAAAGTTCTGCCAGGAGCATAAATTGCTAAATATTCATCAGTGTGATAAACCCACTGGGAATCTTTTCCACTAAAAGATTTTTCCAGATCTTCAATAATTGTCATAAATCCATTGGCTCTTTTATCTGCTATAGCCTTGATAGTTTCTTCAGTAAATTCTTTTATTTCTGGTGTTGGCAATAAAGGTTGTCTGGTAAGGCCAAATTTTATGAGAGTATATGTCGACATAAATTGATCTTGCCAAAATTCTGGAATGGCCGAATAAAATCTCATAAATATCTGTCTTCGAGATACTACAAATCTATAGGCCACAGCTGCTAACTTTATAGGTTCAAGTAGGCATGCAAGATCTGCTAAGTCTTCACCAGGATAAATTTGTTGGATAAGGCCATAATGATAAAGAGTAAGAACCTTTTGTGGATTGGCTCCTTTAAGGATTGAAGTTTTATTAAAAAGGTTATGTGTACAAGTGATGATATATTGGGCTTATAAGGATTTTTCAACACATGTTTTCCTTAAGGCTGAATGGTAATTTGCTTCTTGGGCTTTTATATCTTGAGCTTCTTTGGCTATTTGGACAAAAGGCTTGGAAGGCTTATATTTTTCTTGGGTTTGAAAAGGCAGAGCTATTTCAGGCTGTTTGGATGATTCCCCAGTAAGAAATTTATTGGACTGGGATTGTCCAATTAATTTCATAAGTTCTAATGTTGGATCATAAATACTACATTTCTCCTTGTTAGGAGTAAGTTCTACCTGTGCTTTCTCCATTTCTGGAGTTTTTGCACTAAGTTCCACTTTTTCAGATAAATTATCTGCAATAATATCCATTGACTGAATACTATTAGCACATAACTTATCTTCAATAAGTTCAAGTTTGTCCGCAATATTGGAACAAAATTTTGTAAATTCTGCAGAATTATTTTGCTGCCATTGGAAAAGATCCTGAATCTCCTTTTTTAATGGTAGCAATTCTTGTAAAGACTGCAATTGAAGCTTTATAGTCTGTAATTCAGATTGAATGGGTTGTATTACCTCATTCATTTGAATTCTGATTAATTTCTGCAACTCTTCCATTTCTACTTAAGAAATCTACAAGAACATTATCAGTCCCTTTTATATAGACAATAGAAATATCAAAATTTGACAAAAAATTTTGCCATCTAATTAACATACGTTGTTGTTGTACTGGTTTTAATTTTTTATTCAACCAAGCTTTTGCTTGAGTATTGTCAGTTCTGATTTCTATTGGATATTCCATTATATCGTCTTGAAATTTTTTCACAACATTATAAATTGCTAAAAATTCTTTAATATTTGAATCATAATTTTGTTGAGTTTTTGTAAATTTTCCAGATAAATATTTTGTTAAAACTTCCTTTTCTCCATCAAAAGCATAAAGTATTGCTCTCCATGCTTCATCAGCTGCATCAGTATAAATAATCCATTTTTCTATTTTCTTTGGAATTTCAAGTTTAGGTAGATTTTTTAATTGTTCAAATTTTTCTTTATCTTTTAAAGTCCAAATACCTAAATTTCCTTTTTTAGTCTTTTCCATAAGAAAAGAAATCTTTTTACTAAAATAAGGAATATATTCACTTACTTGATTTAATATTCCTATGAGTGATCTAATTTCTTTAATTGTTTCAGGCTTCTTCTGAAATTCCATAATTTTAGAAATAATATGATCTTGTAAATTAATTTATCCCTCGCCAATAATATATCCTAAGGCTTTTACTTTAGTTTTTAGTAGTTCAGTTTTCTTTGGTGAAATAATAATTCGTTTCTATAACTAATTCAATAAACTTTTCAACATCTTTTTTATGCTTTTCTATATCATTTTCATAAAATATAATATCATCTATATATACAATACATTTTTCTTTTTAATTCTGAAGTTATTCTCAAGTAAATATGTTTTTGAAATATTCCTGGACTATTATGAAATCCCATAGGTAAAACATTCCATTCATAAAGACCATAAGACGTACTAAAAGTAGTATATTGTTTACTTTCATCAGTCAATTTAATTTGGAAAAATCCAGATTTACAATCAAATTTACTAAAATAAGTATATTGTTTTATTGTTTGTAAAAGTGTATGTCTATCTTGAATATGAATTTTATCTTTAATAGCTGCTTTATTTAAATTTCTGTAACCAATGACAAGTCTAGATTTTCCTCTAACTTGTTCTGAATGATTCCTAACTATAAAGGCTGCACTACAATAAGGAGAAGTACTAGGTTGAATCAATTTGTAAGATATATATTCATCAATGTGTTGTAAGAAATCTTTTCTATCTTTAGGTGTAAATTTAAATGGTTTCATTTCAATCTTGATATTATGTTTCTTTAAATATTCCTCAGGATGCAATTTTATTTTTGCATATGGTTCTGATTTATGCCAATATTGCAAAGGATTATCACTATAATTTTCAGTTATTAATCTCATTATTTTTTGTTCCCAAGTTTCCTCAATTAGATTTATCTGTATGTTATTTGGTAAATATTATATTTTTGTTTCTTTTCCCTGTTTCTTAATAAAAGGAGTTTCCATTCTAGAATATTGGTTTTATTCTGGTTGCAGTAACTTTGTGTTCACAATGTGTTTTAAATAGAACTATTTTATCAAAAAGATAAAAAGGTAAATATCTATCTATAAAATCTATTCCTAATATAATATATGGTTTTAAATCATTAAACTGATAAGCTTTTTCTAAACTTAATTCATATTGTCCAATTTGTATCTTTCTGTTTTCTATTTTATATTTTATTTGTTGTAAAGTACTACTAAATCCTGAGATATTGATATTTTCTTTAATTATTTTCCATTCATGGGTAGGAAATACAGATTGTTTTATTATTGAAGTTTCGGCTCCTGTATCTATCATAGCATGATATTTTCTACTTATATAATTTTCATAATTTATTTGTACTAAAATATAAGACGCTTTTGCATTTCTTAATGTTATTATTTTATTTGTCATTTATCTATACTCTTGAAATTAAATTTAGAGCTGGTTTCCACTCTATTATAGTTTCTTCGTATTCTTGTATTAATTTTTCTCTATCTAATATTAATTGTCTTGTTCTGTTATCCAAATGATACATATCTAAGGCTTCATACTCATATCCTCCACGTAATAATATTCTTATCTGTTTGTCTAATTCTTCTCTATGTCGTTTTAATTCTTTAGTTTGTCTTTTAATTTCTTCTATCATTTTTCTCATTCTTAAAACATATCTTGCTATCCTATTCATTATTTACTTCTTTAATTTTAAGTCTTGGTACAGATTTTATTCTTACCTTATATTCTTTTAGATTTTTTTTCTGAATTTGATTTTTATAAGGTAGATCAACAATATTTTTAATATTATTTATTTCATTTAATTGTTTTATTTGAAATTTTCTAAGTGTATGTTTTACACTTTCTCTACTTACTACTGAATATTTTTCTTGGTCAGCCATTTAAAACTTTTCAAGTATTATTTGTTCTTTATTAGCTAAAGTTAAAATAATTTTATCTTCCAATATCTTATAAGGTTTATGCTTTTCAAAAAATGCGAATCCTAAAATATTAGTTGTGGAAGGTTTACAGGGAATACTTTCTATAGATTGTTCTAACTTATTGATTCTAATTATAATTGTTTCATTTTGTGCTATTAAATCAGGTGTAACAAAAGTCATAGGTTCTGTGAAACATATTTCAAATATTTTTGTAATCCATTCTATTTCTAATAATATTTTTAATTTTACATAAGAATATTGTTTCTTTATTAAAGTATTGGTTGAAATTTTTAAAGAAGGACTATGTTGTAAATACAACGATCTTTTTCCTGGTATATTAGAATATTCTATTTTTGGTTCTATTCTACTTAATATCATATTTTCATAAAGTTTAGTGTTATCTAATTCTATTTGTAAAGTGTTTCTTGGGATAATATTAAGGATTGGTGTCATATGTTGATGTATAATAGTTTTTCTTGCTTGAGAACTATATATAATATGATGATTAGTTAGAGCAGAAGCTGTAGTAACTTGAATACTTATAACTTTTCCTCCTGTTTTCATTAAATTTGGTTTTAATAATTCATGATAAATCATTATACTTTTCTATGTAAAGTTATCAAGTAGATTCACTGTGAAGTATGGATAAATTTTAAATTTTATTTTTTGATATATTAAGTTTCCTTGAATTACTCATAAAGTTGCATCTTCTACTGAAGAGGTTATTCTATCATCAGTTATTAATAAATTTATTGGAGTATCAATTCCTTCTATAAAATATGCTTTAATTAAAATTTCTACAGCTCCAATATATAATTCTGTAATTTCATTATTATTAGGTATTTTCTTTAATTCTTCATTAATATATTCTCTACTAATTAATGGAATTCTAGTAGTTCCAGTACTTTGACTTATGTCTATGGGGCATTTTGTCTTATTTAACAGTAAATATGTTCTTTTTGCCTTTTTATTTTTAAAAAGGGATTTTGTAACTTGTAATAAAGTTTGAGGAAAAACTTCTTTAGTTGTTAAACTTAAATCTTCCTTTATAATTTTCTGCCATTGAGTTTCATCAAAAGGGGGACAATTGTGTTGTTCAATTTCTGGTGAAATAAAACTTTGTATATAATTTTGTTCAGAACTTCTTTGCTCATTATTTTCTTTGTTTATCATCCAAATATCAAAATTTTCTGTATTTTCAGTTTCACTATCAGTTTCTAATAAATATAACTCTTCAGGTTCACTTTCTGTAAAATATTCAAAAGGTTCTATTTCAGGAAAGGCTTCTAATAAATTTACTCTTTTATTTTGCTTATCCTTTTGAGGGCAATTAGGGCTGATGTGTCCTTCAGTTCCACATATATAACATTTACATGTTTTAATTCCTTTTTTAGATTTATTTTTAGGTTGTCTTCTTTTCTTCCAATATTTTCTTTTTGATATATATTTTTTAATATATGGTTTCTTTTCATTAATATTTTTAAAATTTTTAAATTTTGGGTATTTCTTTCGTTTCTTATATTTCTTTCTATAATGAGGTATATCACATCCATAATGTCTAAGTCTATCTAAATCTGTACAGTCTATTCCAAAGGTTTTTCCTTTCTTTTTCATTTGTTTATATAATTTTATTTTTCTAGCTTCTGTACATCTTTTATTAAGATAATCAAATAAATCTCTTTTTCTATGTCCTAAAGTATCTACAAAATTTTCTTGTGTTTGATGTTGTTTTATTACTACATTATTATAATGTTCTAATATATCTTGTCCTAAAGGATAGGGTAGTTTTTGGAAAAATAAATCCAAATAATGTACATCTTCAGTAGTATTTTGTTTATCAATTTTATAATAGTAATTTTCAAATTCACAAATATAGGCGTTTAAATTTTCTTTATCAACTATACATATACTTAAATTTATTATATTATATTTATTTCTATTTGTTCTTTCTAGTCTGGTTTGTTCTTGATTTCCTAAAATATAATCCCCTGAGAAATTATTTCTTAATATTATTTCAAAATTTTTAAGTATTTGTACAACTTTATTTTGTGCAGAGTCTGAGGGTTCTATGTCCATAGTGTATAAAGCATCCTTAGATTCTGGTGGTAACCTTTCATACCATTCCACTGTATTTCCTATTAATGTTTGTCTTATATAAGTTTTTATTACAGAATGAGGAATATTATGTTTCATTATAGAAATTAAAGCACTTCTAACCCATTCTTTTATACTTTTTGTAGGATTTTCATCACAAGTTAAACTTAAAAGTTTTTGTTCTGCCGAATATACTTTTCTTCTTATACTTTCTGGAATATCTAATATTGGCTTATCTTTATGTCTATAATAATATGGTTCGTGTTCTCTATAATAATTATATGTAAATTTGTCTCCAATAGTTTCTAAATAATCATACCAGTCTTCTGTAGGTTCTTCTGGAGGGTTTCTAACTACGGATGATTCACCAGTTTCTGTGGCCATAAATACTTCTTCATTTTCATCTTCTATAACTAATTCTTTAAGTTGATTATTAATTTCTTGTTCTGTTAAGTCTGAAGTATCCATAAGTTCTTCTAATTGTTCATGTTGATTTAAATTTTCTGATGTTTCTATGGTAAAAATTGTTTTGCTTTCTGATTTATATAACCCTTTACTAAATGCTTGAAGAAGAGCTTGTTCATTAGTTTTAGGTTCATCTATTAAATCTTTTGTTTCACTATCTACTTCCTTTTTATATAATTCATTAAATTTTTCTAAAATTTTTAATTCCATATTTTCTATTTTAGGTTCTAAATCTTCTATCTTTTTATAAGTTTCTTGAATATTTTTATTTATAATTGTTAAATCTGTATTAAGTGTTTGAACACTAGGATTTTGGCTTATATTATTCATGTTGCATATATTTCATCATTTTGTTCTTTTATTTCTATTTCCATATTAGGTTTATATCCTAAGATATCTAGTATTTTATTTATCTTTTGTTCTAATAAATTAAGTTTCTCTTTTACTATTTCTAAATCATTTAAATTATATTGTATTTTACTATGTAAAGGTTCACGATAAGAAATAAAAGAATCTTTATAACGTGGTACATCTAAATAAGGTCCTATTTGTAGTTGATCTCTTAAATCTATTTTGATAAATTCAGAGTTTTTATGTTCTTCTGGTATATTATTTATATGTTCTATTATATCAAAAAGTCTTTTTGAGGGTAACTCTCCTATTTTAGATATCATATATCCATTATTCCAGTTATGTTGTTTATGTTCACAAAGACAAGTATCTCCTAAAGCAGTAAAAGGAATAAATTTTGCATGCAAAGGTGTATTATTATTAGGATATACAGAATTTTCAGGTAAATCTCTAGCAGATATATCAAATATTTTAGTTTCTATAGACCAACGAAACGACATCACATAAAACAAATGGGTACTTCCTAAGCATGTAAAACCTAAACCCTAAACCAAACCTAAGAGCTTGTTTGGGAGTTAGGTTGAAACCTAGGTTTCACAGATTCCGAAGCAAAACTTAGGTTTTGAAAAGTGATTTAGTGCTTGTTTGGGAGTTAGGTTTGAAACCTAGGTTTCACAGATTCCGAGGCAAAACCTAGGTTTTGAAAAGTGATTTATATTTGGGAAGTTATAGCTTTTACGGATTCCGAGGCAAAAAAGTAAGAAAAAGTGGGTAGGAAAGA
>JANTPZ010097197.1:0-46135 GCA_025593235.1 Vachellia pachyceras
CCACGGTAACTCGCCCCGATTCGGTCTTCACCGATAAAAACTGTAGAGAAGAGAACTCATTTCACGTATCAGACCAAGATAGACTGGTTGCCATAGCAATGGTTTTTTCAAGGAGACAAATAACTAATGTCTATAAAGCAAAGACGATACGTAATTACAAAATGAATAACGTACTTTAGATTTCAACGTTCGAAGCTCCACTTGTGTGAATTGGCTCTGGAGCTCTTGATCAGAAACAAGGACACCAACATAACTAGACATCTTGAACACAGTGGTTGTAAAAAACCAAAACGCCTTGAAGAACGCTGCCCATAACACATTACAAGTTTATTATAAGAAATTCCAACTCAAGCTCAGAAAATCATGACAAGACATCACGAAACGGCAAAACGAAGACAAACAGAGGCGCATAAAGGAAACGCATGAATAATGCTAGCTTCGACCGATCAGAATCAAGCGAGACACAGGCAGGAAACATGGAAGAAGTAAATAAAAGCCAGATGGGGAATGAAGAAGAGGTACCTTATACACTCAAAACCTTAAGGGGAAAACGTAAAAATGCCCCATATAATGGTTGCATGAGGTTTGGAGTTGCGAGAAGAGATTGAAGGATAGGATAGAATGCGAGGGCCAGGGGGGGGACTTTGGTTGTGATGTCTGAAAATCAAAATGGGGTGGAGAGAAAATTGTGTATGACGATAGGATCGGCGAAGAAGGAGGGAAAGCTTTTAGGCGCTACAAGCTTGTGCGTGGTTTAATGGTCTCATGCATGCTAATATTATTATTTTAACATATTTTAACGTTTAATAACTCTTTCTTTTAAAATACATTATGAGTAAAAAATATTTTTTGACAGAATATATGTACTCTAAATCTATCATTTATCTAAACATAAATGTATTATACTAAAATGCATTTTCCTAACGGTTTTTTAAAAGGGCAATACACCACAATCACACACATCCCATGTTTTAAATCAATGATGAATGTAAGGGGTACTCAATCATTAATCAAAATAATCTAAATTGATCTTGGAAGCCCTAGATTTATAATTTCTAGATTCTGACTAAATTTTATTTAAATAAATGTAAAATTTTCTTTTAATTAAAAAAATTAAATTTCATTGACAACAATAGAGAAGAGACAACAATATATAGTGGATTATGACTAATAAGAGGAGGCTAATTTAATTAAAAAATTTAAAAGTAATTTACACTACGACTCATGTGAATCCATGACGTGTGTTCTTATTTGTAACTTGTGAACATATTATTTGAACGTTGGCTCAAGTACATAACCAAATGCAACCGCATAGAGATGCCATATTCATATTACGCATGGCATCCCAGAAATTAAAAACAGATTATAGGGGATTAAATAATCTCATACAATCTTTGGAGCACAAAATTCAGTAGATGAGACAGACAAATTTAAAGCAGATAAAGTAGTTTAAATTTCCTTGACTAAAGCATCAACAAACAGTTCTTTTTATTTTTATTTTTTGTGATTATAGGTTCCAGTTATACTGCATAAAACTCTGAATCTAAAAGAAAGTACTAGGTTGTAGGTGTTAATGTTGCATCTGCTAAGCTGCTAAGCAACATGTTAATCAAATTGTTTGCATTAGATTCAAGAAGAATTACTTAAATTTAGTCATAAACCAAATGGGTTAATGGGCAAATTTGGCCGGAATTTATCTACGGAGTTGCAACTGGTACGAAGAATTTTTTTAAGGGTAATGTTGTCCACTACCAGAAAAATGTCATTTAACAACGGAAAAAATTCATCGTTAAATGGCTATTTTCCGTCAGAAAATTTCTATTTAACGATGGAAAATAGTCATTTAGCGACGGATTTTCCGTCGCTAAATGGTATTTTTCTGATAGTGGTCCCGGAAATGTAAAAATAGTGCAATGTTACCCTAACAATTAAAAGCGTTAAGTTTGACTGTTACATAATTTTAGTTGATTGAATAAGACTTTAGTTGATCTTTTATATTCGTTAGGGTTATGATGGTATAGCATTGTTTTCTACATTTTCGAAGTAACATTTCCACTTGAAATCCTTCCTGATATCCAGTGTAACACCATGAACTTCCAATATAAATTTGCCCCTTAACCCATATTTGCTTTGCATCAGCACCAAAATTTGGCCTCCCCGATTAAGTGCTTCATGCCTTAAATTTGCTTTATCAAGAGAGAATGAAAAATAAATATTGCACTCTATTTGTTATAATTGATCTCTATTAACTAACTTCAATATTTGATTAATATAGGCCCTCTTAAATACATCTGATTCCATATGTTTAATCCATATTTCTTCCTCTTCTCTTTCTTCAATCCACAATTTTATGTTTTATCTGATCCCAAAATATGCATGCATGCATGTATTAGACATGATTACTGTGAGAATCGAGTGTGCTCTGACCAGCAGTAACACTTACCATATATATATAACATATTTTTATTAAATGTAATAAAACGTGATAAAAATATACTTGTTTTAATTTGCTATAATACAAATAAAATTTTATTGTTAAAATTAAAATATTTAATTTCTATCATGTGTTGTTCTAAATTTTATATCAATTTTCTCTCTGGATGAGTAAATGCAGTTTCAATAAGTAGGAACTTAGAAAAACTGGTCCTATAAAACTTAGCATGAAAATTGGTCTTATACAACTTACCATGTAGCTTCGCTTGTTGTACTTTGCAATGTTACCTTAGATGCATAATTCGTATTGTTTCAAAGAAAAAAGAGTTGAAAGAAATAAATACAGCATAAAAGAACTCGATTTCAATAAGTATAGTTCAAGACATACTTGTTCGAAATAAATATAAGAAAAAAAAGAGTTATTGTATAAATTTTATATTTATGTTGTCTACTGTGTAGCCATACAAGAATGGATATAATTCACAATTGATGAAATTCGTTGATTAGTTGGTGTTGTAACGAATGAAGAGAAAACGATGGGGAATCGTTTGAACTAGTTCAAAGATGCACAAAGAAGGCTATTTGAGGCACTAGTAAGGATGGTGAACCAAACATTTGAAAAGAGGTAGAAGAAGATTGAAACATACTCTCGCAGAGATGATAAAGAGATATCTTTTAATTAATAATATATCCAAGGATATTATTTATTATGTAAAGCAATGATATCGTTTGATCCATGTAATTGACCTCACCTAGTGGATCAAATTGTTGTTGTTGTTGTTGTATTTTTTTGAAGTTCAAGTGATCTACTATGGAATGTGATTTTAAATTATTGATGAAAAGTTTCTTCGTATTTTTATTTCACATGCATGCATGTGCATCAAACCAGGTATTTTCTGATCTTCTAAGAACTTGTAAATTTTAAAATGATCAAATGAAAGATTTCCATTTCTTCAATTTTTTTTTTGTATTGGCGTCCTGATGGAAGAGACCAGCTGGGAAATTTCATTATTGCACTTAACAATGGACCCTCTCTCTTTCTATCTCTTCCCTGGAGTCAGTGTTATCAAGGAAGTTCTAGGTAGAAACCAAGATGTGTAAACTTCTTAAAAGAAAAAAATACACTATATTTTATCTCCTTAAACTAAGTTCAATTACAAAATTGGCAATCAAACTTTAAAAATATGATCAGACGCCTTAAAATTTGGACTAATTAAAATGAAAGCATGAAACCTCGATTAGTAACTGCATGAAGCTGACTTTCTTATTACCTCAACAATCTTGCAGTTTATTATTTTAAATGAAGTCTGGCATTTTTCTCGTTAGCCCAGAGTTTGCTTTACATTTAAAATTTGAACATGAATATTATTGTTAAACCTTAAGAAAAGAAGATAATTTGTACTTGAGTTTTTCTTAAATCAGTCAAACAAAAGATAATATATGACAGATTGAAGGAGTTAGTGGGGAAAATTGGGGAAGCTCTCCATATATGTTCAAGCCCATTCCCTCCTGATGTCAAAAGTATAGTTGATCTCCAAGTGACATTTGTTATCATCATCAACAAACTGCAAAAATAAAAACACAACAGTATATAGACCATCAAAATAGAGCCACGACTGCAAATGAAATTCATACTCCTTTTTTTTTTTTAGTTTATGGTTTTCATTTTAATCACCCCAACTTGCAATTTTGTCTTTTCGTCTAAAATTTAATCTTAATGTCAAACTACAAGATAAAGCTAATCTGGACGTTATTAGACACCAATAAAATACAAGTGAACAGACCGATAATTTGGTTTTAAATTTCGGATGCAATTGGCTAGAAAGGGTAACATTGCAAGCATTCGAATAGAGGAGGACTACATTCAAAGAAATTGTTTTCGAATGACTCATTTGAAAGCCTCCCTGTAAAGAAAGACAAAAGAGGATTTTTCTCTAAGATTTGTAATTGTAATTCAAAGAGAAGGTTGGTAGATGAACAGTTGAGATAAATTATATCTTACAACTCAAAAGCTTAGATAAAATGAAAGCGACTACCAAAAGAGTTTTGCATGAAGACATAAAATTCTGCTTTCCCACAAGCCATAGAAAATGTCAAAAGGGAAGAAATAGGGGAACTTAAATCTGTTCTTCACATAATCACTTCTCTAGAATTAGGCACAGTGAGAGTGAGTACCCTCGATTTTGCAGAATATTGTCCTCTAGAAAACATCCCAAGAGGGTGTAGTTTTCTTCCGGCATCTCGTGTGTAGGGTTCTGCTTGAGGGCTGAAAGTTCCTAACATCTCTTTTGCGCTCTCCACTGAAATGATGCTCATTTATTAGAGAATGCCTTAATCAGTATAAACTTTCGACAATGTTAAGTTCATAAAAATTTTGATATAGACATTATTTATACACCTGGCATGGTTAACTCATCCTTAGAATTTTGGATGGAGATGAAATCAAAACACAAAATTGGATCATTTCAGAGAAATAGGAGGGTAGCATTGCCTCCTTTTGGACTATAGAGACCAAATTGAAACTGTTACAAAGGTGAAGGAATCCTAAGCGCATTTAAGCCTGTATATATTTGGAAATAGTGCGAAATAACTTACCCTTCATACCAGTCTTTCAGACGGCATTGGTGTATTTGAAGCCAGGAACAATATTTTTGTTCACTCGGAAGGCAAACTTCAAACGGTAATGGTTACCCTCTTTAAGAGTAAACTATAAGCCTTTTGGGATCCCATCGTCAGGAATGGGAAGAACAATGTCCTCCCTTCCAGGAGAAGTGATTGACAGACTAAGAACTTTCACTTCAGGTTCAAGAATTTCTGGAATGAAAAATCGGCAAAAAGAAATCGAATTATTTGATACAGAAATAGAAAGAGGGTTTACAATAACTAGATAATAAATTCAAACTTCTCTATATAAATAAATTTTGCTTAAAATTGAAGGGACTAACATAGTAAAAAGACATTCTAGCTAACATTTCAAGATTGTAATAGGAGTTCCTCATCTATTCCATAGAAAAAGAGATGATGTGGGCATTTGATTCTGAACGACATGCTATAACAATAAAAAAATAAATTAAAAATAATGAATCATAATCTCTGGTTATTCCCGATGATTTCCTTGTCACAAGAATGAAATGTGCAAAACTGCAAATTGAAGAAAGGCTAAATTTCGCCAATGGCAAAAGTGCATGTCGAAATCTGTAAAATAATCTCGAAATCTCTATAATTCCTTTCTCCCAATAGATTCTCAAATGCACACACTATTGCTTAATATTTCTCTTGCTTTACAAACCAACTTTATGTAGAAATAAAATTTTGCCCTTTTCTTTTTCTTCCTTTTGGGGAGGCTTTGATATTTCTTCTGTCAATAAATGGAAATATGCTCCTGATCCATAAAACGGCAATCTTCTAAGCGCCATTAATGTGGCAAGATAGTTTTACAAACGATTTTAAAAACAACCTATTACTAATGCAGTAGATCAAGAAACTCATTCATCAATGCTAGATTCTTTGTCTCACAAAGCACAGCCTGTGGGATACATTATGAGAAAGTCATAAATATGCCAAGAACTATAAAATTTTCAAATCACTCAGCAGTGGCTTCAGATATAAGTACTATGAGTATGGCAGGCAAGACATACTCATCATACCTCCATTGAATTTTAGAAATGTTAAACTATCAGAATAAGAATTACAGAAATTAATGGTTTTGCCTTACAATCATTCGCATTTAAGGAGTATGGGCAAGAAGGAAGTTCTTTCCTTGGCCGTTTTCTGATGAAGATCAACTTTTGTTTCCTCCCCATGTGACAGCTTTGGATGAGCACCTGAACAGTATGCACAGGTTATTCTGAACTCATCTCTTTATTGATTTTGTATCGAGCTCATCCACTGAGTTTCTTCTTAGCCTTCTAGAAGCCCCACCATCATGCACTTTCATACACTCATATATATACATATATATAATTAGTGACCATTTTTTCAGATCTCAGACTCGTTAAAATGAATCCTTATGACCATTATTTACTTCAATAGATATGCCCATTAAGGGCTTCATGTATTTTAGCCAGTAAATTTTTAAACATACATAATTCATTGGCATATAATTAGAGGTAGAATTGAAAAAAAAAACAGTATTAACTTGGGTTAAAATGCACAAAGCCTCTTATATTCTATATCAGTTGCATATCACCTTCCTGAACTTTAAAAGTTTAAATTATTTATCAACTTCCTTATCATATTTAATTAACAGTTTTTTTTCATGTCATAATTTTACATTTTTCGCTTGAAATTTGACATGTAATTTTAAATGCTATTAAAGTTTATCTAGAATCACAACATGGCAAAATAGTCCTCAACTTAAACTTTTGATGGTTAGGAAGATGTTCTGCTACTAACCAAGGTTTAAGGGCTTCATGTATTTTAGCCATTACATTTTAAACAAACATAATTTATTACTTATAAAAGGGACTGGCCAAGTGGGGGAGAATGTTACCGGTGAAAGTAAAAACATAAAAAAAGAGTAGAATAGAAAATAATGGGCTTGTTTGTGATCACGTTTATAAAAGCCAAACGCACGTTCATCAGTGTTTTTCCGCAAAACGAGATAATCTCATCCACATATTTACCTCGGCTTGCGTAAAAGCACTTCTATACCGCGTTTCCAAATGGGCCCAATATACAAAAGGAATAGGTGTACGTCAAGGTAGCACTTGCGAATATAAAATGTAAGCACTTACCTCACTGGGATGCAAGCTTTACCTCGCCATGTCGTAAGCGGTTATCAATTCTATTAGACTCAACCCCTATTAGTATATCTTACCGAAAGTGTTGAGAGTTCAATGTCTTGGAAGCAAATATAGGTGTGGGGGACAATATCCACCCCTTGGTGTGCAGAAGGAGGAATCCTTCGGTAGTCAGGGAGGAGTACTGCTTCGGGGTGGAAATATTTCACCAATGAATTGATACAATTGATGGAGATGTGACGGATACCAACTTTTAGCGGGACTTCTCTGCATACCTCTAAACAAGCCCCTCATTCATTTTGTGGATAGGAACATCAATTTGATAAATCTTAATTGGCGACAAAAAAAAAATTCTTTGAGCATGCCTTTTGATTAATCAGAAAATGTGATGACATATGATCAAAAATATGTTCAGAAGTAAATTTAGTTGGGAAGTTTTCCCTTAGAAGCAATATTATTTGAGAAGATTTTTGGGAGTAATGTTAACCCTGAAATTTGAAAATAGAGCAATGTTATTCTATTCCATTAAAAAGCTAATATTGGCAGTTAAGAAATTGATATCAATTGATAATGTTTTTATGAGTAAGGGTAACATTACTTTATTTTAAAACATTTAAGACGACGTTGCTCTTCAAAACGCTTCAGAGCAATATCGCTCAAAAACAAAAACTTCTGGAACAAATTTATAGCCAGAGCTGAGATGATGGGATGAGATGCTCCCATTTTATGAGCAATCTCATGCGCTATAACTGGCTTTGAATGTGTTTGGGAATTCCGTTGGTAGAAAGGAGATTACAGAGGTATTTAATTTTGCAGATTTCAAGATGATTTTATAGAATTCGAGATGGTTCTGTCTCCACTTGCGTATACCGTTGGTGAAACAGTATTCCCAAATAAGCACTTTATTAGAATATTAATGAAGGATATAACGAACCCGGCCAATGCCACGAGCTTTACCAATGTCATCTTTAATGAGTTACCTATTTTTTTCCCAGCTACTTGTGTTTGGAAGATGGTGGTGTGGTTAAGCTCTTGGATTGAAGTGTTCACGTGATCAAATAGGGTTTCTTATCAATTTCAATTCTCAAAAGAGAATATAATGATGAAGCTGAGGATAAGAGGAAAGTGGCTTTCACTGGAATCACTGTTCATCCCATTTGTCCCATTTATATTCATTCCAATGACCAATAATCAAAGATGGTGAAGTCTCAAATTTAAAGCTCTAACTTGGGATTATAATGCGCAAGACAGGGCATCTAATTATACAACCCATGATCACAAAAATACTAAAATTGAATTTGTCCTGTCCCATGCAAATTCCATTATCTCAATGATTGCGACATTTACAATATGGTTTTCTTTTATATAAAAGCATTACTTGTTTACCTTCCTCAGTCATTACGGGAATCAAGAGAATCGCTTGGGGCTATTCATGAAATCACATCGGCCTTCTTAAATTTCATTACATTTAAGTTTTCCAATAATATACATGGGCTCCGTTTAAATAGCCCGTTGGGAAAACGGACACAGATTCCGAGACAATTTATGTGAGAGGAAAAGTGTCTCGGTAAGTGCACCCGTTGTGCCAACGGACAAAACAAATGGAGCTGATGGTTACACATCCTAATTTTAAAATATTACCATTTAACTTGATATGCATATGAGAAAGATGCATAATTAAAAACTTGACCAAATATGAAACAGAAGAAGGCTCATAATGAAGATAATGAAGGCAATAAAGAGTAAGTTTTATTTTCCTTTATAATACCTATTAACCATTTGTAAACTCTCTTTTAAGAGGCTTTAAAACATTGCCTGGACTTACTAGTATAAATAGATGTCTTTGGAATGTATGAGGCCCAGAAGAGTTTAGAAGCTTTAAAGCATTTTCCGAGTCTAATTTTGAGCTCTTTTCGTTTTCTATATCACAATAAGTATAAGTAACTTGGTATGTGTTTCTTGAACCACATCTCATGTGACATGCCAAAGAGAGCTGTGTATGGCTAAGGACTATAATACATTTAAAGAAAGAGATATGGCTAAAAAGAGATCTTACAGTAAAGGCTCGTTTGGAAGCAATTTTCTAAATCTAGGTTTTACGTCAAAATCTAGATTTTATCCAAGTACTTTTATTTTTCAAAATTTATGTTTTGTAACAAAACTTAAGTTTTTAAAAGCTATTATTCTTGTCAAATTATACTCTATCATAATAATTTTTCTCTTTTCTTTTTCTTTCTTTCTCTTTCATCTTTTCTATTTACTTTTTACTTTGAAATCTGTAAAAGTTATTTTCATCCCAAATACAATCACCTTTTCAAAACCTAAGTTTTGCCTTAGAATCCGTAAAGCTATTCTCCCAAAATCTAAATTTTCCGTTAAACTCCGTAAAAGTTACTCTCCACCAAATTTTCAAACAAGCCTAGAGGGAGTAACGGTATAATATAATAAATAGTTTCAGCAAAAAGAAAAAGAAGTCTCTCCAAAAGTACATCATATATTTTCTCTTTCTCCAAAGGTACGATGTCATATATATATAGTGCATGTCATATATATATATATAGTGCGTGTTTGGAGAACTTTTTCTCAATGGTGCATGTAAATTAAGATAAAAGGTATATCAAAATCTGTAAAATCATCTCAAAATTCATGAATTCATTTCTCCCAACACAAACATAGAATAGATTAGTACATCATTTTTGGGAATAGAACATAGAAGGACAGTGGGAAATGAAAAGGGACAGAAAAGGAGATAACGTCAAAGGGAAGCATGTGCATGTGTATGTGTACGTGAGTCACTTTGATTTGTGGTAACCTCATCACATCACGTAAAGAAATATAGCCTAGGTCGGTGCGTACTTTCCACGTGGCACTGCCTTATTGGATCAAAACCCACCGCTGACCGCCACCCCTCAGGTTGTCATCCCTTAAATGAATGATCCAGCTCCTAAACTTGGTTCTAATAGAGAGTAAAATTGGAATCTTTACTCTGACGTACGCCAACGTTGTTTGGTATCTTATCATGGTACTGGAGATGAATGCAGTGAAAACAAAATTGGGTATGTTTCCGAATCCATCAAGAAAAATGAATTTACAGATTTTGAGAAGAATTTACAGAATTAAGAAAAATTTACGGATTTTAAGATGATTTTTATGAATTTTAAAACAAAATTTAAGGTTTTTGTGGAAATGATCTTTGATTAGTTGTTGATAATAATATTTTTATCTCTAGCATGAAATTTATATGCAATTGACCTTTCAAGACATAAAATTTACCTTCGCCAATACGTGATTATCCTCCATTATGTGCAATTTAAAGTTCACCACATGTTAATAAGCACTATCAAGTATCAATGAAACCATATCTTTTAGCGGAAATTTAAACTTTGGTTTGCTTGAACTCCATTGGGATGAACTAACCCTTTCGCTCACCAAATTCCGTCAATAGGATGCTTAGCTTGATTGAGTTTAATAGACCCCAACCTTAGTTTATTATTATTTGATAAAAGATAATAATGTTAAAAAGAAAGGAATGCAATAACTCAGGGTTGGCCATGCACGAAGTCTAATTCCAATGGATTTTTCATTTCGTGGGATTCTAGAAGTATATTTCGGAAAAAAATCCATCAAGTAACAATCACTACCAGAAAAATGTTATTTAACGACGAAAATATGTAAAATGGATTTTCCGTCACTAAATGTCATTTTTTTGTAGTGGTGGAAATATAGGAAAAAAACCTTTTCAAAACAGGCTGATTATGATTTCAAAACTCAAACTTAATCTGCATTTGAATTTTTTTATCAGTATTAGAATTAAAATAAATTTTGTAAATTAAAATATCAAATTTAAAGTTAGAAGAATAAAGAAGCACTTTTTTCAATTTTAATTTTAAGCCCTTTATACTTTTATGTTTCTTAAATCTAGTTTTAAAAAATAAAAAAAAATGTGATAAAAATTGAAGGCGATATTTTTCTCAGTCATTGCAATAGATTGCACTAGGCTTTATTATTGGATGGCCCACCTCCAAGTGGCATATTTTGTTTTCCTGCGAACCATTCAATGTTCTAAAGGCAGTTCCATATTTCAGCAATTTAAAAATCCAAACATATTCCATGTAAGTGTCACAACACATCATCTCAACTCCATTCAATAGAAATATAATTGCATTTTTATCATTTAAGTCATATTTAGCTGATTACACACAAGAAACCATTCACATTTCATTTTATTTTTATGAAAAATGAATCTTTTATTTTGAAAAAAGACATAAATTCAGCCAACTGGGATCGAGAAATTTACTTTCTGTAAAAGCAAAATAAAATTTGAATTATTTCATATGAATCATCATCCAAATCAAATTAAAATGATGCTTCATTGTATTTTTATTGGATAAAGTTAAGATAATATGGCACTCATGGAGCATCTAAATATTTCTCTCAACAACATGCATGGACTGTTTTTCTTTTCCTTTGTTTTTTCTCCTTTTTACCTTGGAAATTACTATATCTATATGCATCATATAAAATCTATATAAAATATTCACGATGATGCACAGTTGCACACACATAAATTAACTTGAAAGTTAAATATTTTTATATCTGGAAGAAAATTATCATTTTAATCTGTTAACAATTATGTGTGTATGTGTGTGTGTGTGTCGTTGCATGAGTAAATTATGGCACTTGTGTATGTAGCTGTAATGGATGAGTCACCTAAATGTGGGACTGCACAAAGCACAGAAACAGAAGGAGCCAAAAGAAGATGATGGGGTTTTATGTATAGAACAAATTAAATAAAGTATGTTTCTCCATTGTTGATAATGAGATTTATATTGTGCAATAACCATTACGTATGAGTAGTAGTAGTAATAATATATAACGATGATGATAATAATAATAATATGAAGATTATATGAAATAATGGGGGCGGGGGGCATAATTTAGTATTCCTAAGCCTATATGCTACCATTATTGCCTACCATAATTCTTATTCCACCTACCATTCCCTGAATTAGAGGCGTCAAATCCCAAGATTCTTCTCAAAACTCTACTACTGCATTTTTAAAGTCAAAAGTTCATCTAAATTCGGGGTGGAACTCACAAAGATCAATGCATATTTTTTAATTAAAGTATTTATAGAGATACTTACATATTGTTCATTAACAAGTCCGTGTGTTGACAATGAACTTATTATCTTATGTTTTATAAGCAAACTTTAACATTTATGTAAATTAAACTTTTTTCACATAAAAAACTTTTTAAAAAAGAAACTAATGAGGAGGGTAAAAATTAAATAGGGTTTCAGTTTGTCTTGAGAATAAAAAACAAATCATATAACATGTACCAAGCGTTTGGATCAGAGGTAAAAGGTTGTTTCCAGTTTAATGAGGAGTCTTATTATATTCAAGTCCTAGCTTTGTAGATCTGGACTAATCAGTTGTTCAAATATTTGATGATAGAATGTGGAAAAGACATTAGGTAAAAATTGCAATACAAAAGGAGAAAAGAAAATCACGTTAAAGAGCTTTTACCCATATCTTTACCCCATGTTGAATCTAAGATTAATCGGTGATTTTTTTTTTTGGGATCATCTAAAAATTTGTGGTCTTTTTACAAGTAAATTTTTTCCTATTCCTTTCTATAGTCCTGTAGAGCTACTTGAGGCCCTTCCTCCTCTTTATATAATGGACTCTTCACACCATTTTATTTCACCACAAGCATATAGTTTACTTCCTCATCTCTCTCTCTCTCTCTCTCAAGTTATCTTCTTTCTCTTCTCCTCCTTTCAAGTTTTAACCATTCCAAGCTAGCTCGCTGCAAAAGAAAATGGCCGCTGTTGAGGTAATCAATGGATATCTTTGTTTCAGCTGGCTTCCCTCCCTCCCTCTATATATACAGGCAACATCAATGATGTTGGTCACTCTAGTCACACACACACACACACACACACTCTCTCTCTCTCTCTCTCTCAAATCATGAGCATCACGAGAGGATCATTAATAAATATTTTGACGTTTCTCTTAGGTTTCTTTTCTTTCAATGTTTTTCGGTTTGGATGCAGAATAGATATGTAAGCCTTTGTTTCTTGAAATGCTTTAGGTAGCTGCGATATTTAATTTTTAGAATAGCTACTACTTACTGCATATTTTTTTTGTTCATAATTAAATTATAACTGTATATGTTGTTGTTGCAGGTAGTATCAGCAAAAACTGCCCTGCCAGAAGAAACTAGTAAGAAGAAGACCACTGAAGAGGTGGTTGAGAATACTCCAACACCAACTGAATCTGAGCATCCTGCATCGGAGGAATCACAACAGGAAGATAAAAGGCCTGCAATTTCAGTTTCACAAGGTACTTTACTTTGCCCTTGATCATAATTATTTAATCATATATATTCACTCATTATATATATATATATATATTAGCTTTAGATCATTATAAATTTGGGTCCATTGGAAATTCTGAGCATTGGATGAGATTGAGGGCCTGGATGGGTCATTTGAATGGTGATTTCCCACGTCTCTGATCTCATATAATCTTTTTATTGAGGGTAATGAAATTACCCAAAACATTTATTGGGAAGTTCATAAGGTGAGAACCTATATATGTGTGTGTGTGATACATATACACATATATATACACACATGTTGCCTTGGTGAGGATCAAACCATCCCACACCTAAATATATACAACAATTATTCAAGAGCCTAACTAAATGCCGGTTTTTATGTGATTTTTATTTAATACCCACTCAAGTCTTTGATACAAGAGTTAGATAATTAATTTATGGTTTTAAAAATTAATTAAATGTGTATCGTTTTATTAAAATACAATCTTTAATTATGTGCATTGGAACTATCCAAAAAAATTTGAAAAACAAAGTCAATTGATATAGTGTGCTTAAGATTTAAATAAATCCTTGCTTAATTCCTATATTTAATACCAGCGGTAATATAATTGATAACGCTTGGATTAATTAATACTATGTTGAATTGGGTTCATTGACTGATGTATGTACTGAATAAATCTCCATGCTTACTATATATCAATATGGACTAGTGCCCTCAAAATATACAAATTTGAAAATAAATGCTGTAAACTAAAAATTTTGATCATGGAAAGAACTTAACAATGAATTGAACCAAACGAAATTGAAAAATAAGATGAGGACCAACCGTAGGGCAATGAGATACAAGTGGACGTCCACATGAATCTAAATTTAGTTATATATATTAGTCCACGGACTAATCTGTGTGGGGATAATGGAAATGAAGCAGAAGAGGCCAAGGTTGATACCGTGACAGAAGAGGCTGCAAGTGCGAAGGCAGATGAAGAGGCCAAGAAGGAAGAAGACGACACGAGTACTGTAGTAGTTGCAGAAGAAACCACCAAAGAAAATACTCAAGTAGTGGCAGATGATCAGGTTGAGGCACCAAACGCTGAAGAAGGAGAAACTAAGACTAGTGATAAAGAAGAGGTCAAAAAAGAAGAAGATGAAGAAGACAAAGCTGAGAAGCATATAGAGAAGGCAGAAGCCTCAGTTGATGATGAAAAGAGCCAGAAGAAGGAAGAAGCAAAGAGTGAAGAGAAGAAAGAAGAGGCAGAAACTGCTGAAGAGAAGAAGAGTGAACAAGGCACAGAAGCTGAAGCTGCAGCAGCTGATGAGAAGACTGATGGATGAGACTGAGCATGCATCGGACCCACAGTCAGATGGATTGTTCTATAGTCTTTCGATCTATCTTTTTAATAATCATCGATCATCTCGATCGATCTGTTCTCTATGAGTTTGTGATGTTTTAGAGGGTTTCTTGTGTTTTGTTGTGTTCTTGTGATGTCGCAAAGCAAAGAGTGAAGAGAAGAAAGAAGAGGCAGAAACTGCTGAAGAGAAGAAGAGTGAACAAGGCACAGAAGCTGAAGCTGCAGCAGCTGATGAGAAGACTGATGGATGAGACTGAGCATGCATCGGACCCACAGTCAGATGGATTGTTCTATAGTCTTTCGATCTATCTTTTTAATAATCATCGATCATCTCGATCGATCTGTTCTCTATGAGTTTGTGATGTTTTAGAGGGTTTCTTGTGTTTTGTTGTGTTCTTGTGATGTCGCAAAGCAAAGAGTGAAGAGAAGAAAGAAGAGGCAGAAACTGCTGAAGAGAAGAAGAGTGAACAAGGCACAGAAGCTGAAGCTGCAGCAGCTGATGAGAAGACTGATGGATGAGACTGAGCATGCATCGGACCCACAGTCAGATGGATTGTTCTATAGTCTTTCGATCTATCTTTTTAATAATCATCGATCATCTCGATCGATCTGTTCTCTATGAGTTTGTGATGTTTTAGAGGGTTTCTTGTGTTTTGTTGTGTTCTTGTGATGTCGCAATGTCAAGCTGTGGTGTTGTGTTTAGTCGACTACGTACGGACGCAAGTCAGTACCCCACATGGCAGTGCATGAATCTATGTAGATTATGGTGATTTGTGGGGTCAAATAAAAAATAATATAGACAATTAGTTTGTGTTCTAATAACTCGTTCTTGTTTGTTGGCTACCAAATTTCTCTTAATTCTACTATCTCACCCTTTCCCTTTCTAGCCTGTCCTTGTTTAATAACTTACGTACTAATATGACTTTTAATTTTCCTCTCATTGAGTTCATTCTAGTTGTGCCTCTAAAGAAGATATTCGGTTACTAATTAAATATATAATCCAGCATGCGCTATGGTTTGAATGTGCTTGATTATTAATCCAAGTTCTTGAAAATTTTTAAATGAAATTGGGGAAAAAATTAAGAATCTCTGTACCTAGTTGCAATATGATAAGCAGTTGCCAATGGAAATTGAATGATCCATATTAAGGTAATAAGTATTCTTTCAATTGTCATCTATGAGCATAGAACATGGAATGTGCCAATGTGCTTCTAAATTCTGAGTTTGGATTTTAGTAAACAAAAATGGTTTTGGTTTGCGCCGTGCATATAAAATAATAATTTTAACAACTGTTAACCCAGACCCAACGTATAACCGACTTTCAGTTTGAACCAATCAGTTCAATCCATTTTTTTCCCCTTGATGCATACACACACGAGTCAGAAAATGATGCCAAATAGTATAATATTAATGCCAACTACTTCAAGTGAATCAGGAAACAGAAATTAACGACTTTTCAAACCTGGACAGTGGTGGCAGTGTCCCTCTCATGAAACTCAACTATAAGAATAAGGGCATGTCCCTCTATGCTTTCTCATTCACCACTCTCACCAATGGCGGAGCCAGGACCCTGGATCAGTGGGGGCAATTTTTTATTTTCAAACAAATGACAACAAGCTTACAAGTGTAAATAATTTGAGTGGGTTCAAATATTAAAACTCAGTGGGTGCAAAATAAAAATCTAACAAGCATTTATATATACCCCAAAAATTGAGTGGGGGCAATTGCCCACCCTCACTCTAACGTGGCTCCGCCACTGACTCTCACCATCCTCAACCATCAAGCTTACTAGTTACTAGCTCTCGCTTGCCTTCATATTTCTGCTATATATCCTCTTTACCAGCTTCTTAGCTTTTAGCTAGCAACTGAAGATGGTGGCAGTGTGTGTGAGATTCCTTCAGTGGTGTTAGGTTCTTCCTCCCGTGAGGTGAAGATATCGGTGATAGGGAAGGGGTCTGCACCTGACTTCACCTGCAAGGCAGACACCAAGGAAGCCATTATCGCGAAGCCATAAGGCAGGGCTATAAGCACTTTGACACTGACGCTGCATATGGCTCAGAGCCTGCTCTCGGCGAAGCCATTAAGGAAGCCCCGGAGCTTGGCCTCGTCCCCTCCGGACAACACGTCTTCGTCACCTCCAAGCTCTGGTGCACCAACAATCATCCTCACCTCGTTCTCCCCGCTCTCCAAAACTCTCTCAGGTCTCACTCCTTCCTTCCTTCCTTACTGCACACAACCAGAAAAATGTCATTTAGTAATGAAAAAATCCATCATTAAATAGCTATTTTCCATCAGAAAATTTCCATTTAGTGACGGAAAATATTAGTGACGCTCGTTTTAGCGATGGAAAATAACCATTTAACGACGAATTATCCGTCGCTAAATGGCATTTTTCTGGTAGTGATATGCATACATGTTTCAGATCCATTTACATTTAAAAGTCTCACTCATCAGTTATGTATGTATGTATGTATGCATGCATGCATGCATGTATGTATGTATGTGGTGCAGCAGCCTTCAGCTGGAGTACTTGTACCTGTATCTGATTGACTGGCCCATCTTTGCTAAGCCTGGCAAGTTCGCGTTCCCCATTGAGGCTGAAGATGTGGTGGCGTTGGATATGAAGGGAGTGCGGGCGGCAATGGAAGAGTGCCCTGGGCTGGGACTCACCAGGGCAATTGGAGTCAGCAACTCCTCCGTCAGGAAGGTCGAGGATCTGCTGTCTTTGGCTGCGATTCCTCCGGCGCGAACCACGTGGAGATGAACATTGCGTTGCAGCAGAAGAGGCTGGTGGAGTACTGCAAGGCGAAAGGGATAATGATAACAGCATTCTCGCCGCTGAGGAAAGGAAGGAGCAGGGGACCCAACGAGGCCATGGAGAGCGATGTGGTGAAGGAGATCGCAGAGGCAAGGGGCAAGTCCAGCGCTTAGGTTTGCTTGAGATGGCTCAAAGAGCAAGGCGTCACCTTCGTGCCAAAGAGCTACAACAAAGACAGGATGAACCAAAACCTTCACATCTTTGACTGGTCATTGACTGAAGATGATCATCGCGAAATCAGTCAGATAAGGCAGCAGCGTTTGATCCAGGGATAAGGGACCCACCAAGCCTCAGATTCCCGATCTCTACGATGAACACCAAATATAAACCACACAAACGGCATTTGCTTCCTTCCGGCGTCGTCGATTCTGCAAAACATAGAAATAAAAGGCTCTCCTTTGTCTAATTCAGTTAATCAATTCTTTATTTTCTTGGTGCCGTATTTGTTCAGTTTATTCCTTGTCATTCTCATTTTGTGCTGTGTTGTTTTGGAAATCGGAGATATAAATAGTAATCTATGAATATAAGTTTATTTATATTTATGATCAAAACTAGAACCTGTGCATACGTTTGACAAAAGCTCCGTATCGCCGACATGTTAAGTCATTAATTAATGTGATTTATAATAAAGGCGCAAAAGAAATGACATAATTGAAGTGTCATTCACAGATGTAAATGATATGTGACTGTGAAGGGGGAAGAGGATGAAAACGAAGGGCGGAAAGAGATGGATACCACGCGATCGAAAGAAGGTAGAACTTTATCAGCAATCTGTTAGCAGCTCTCAAGCGAGTTTTCAAACACGCACATTGAACGCTCGCAAATCCATAATATCAATAAGGATAGATGTCGTTTAGCAGCTCGATCCATTGTCAGCTCCAGTACCTTTAAGAACCATGGGTTCATATTGGAGCTTTCAGTACATATGTTATTTGCATCTGCCATTTGAGTTACATCTACATAAAATATAAGAGGGCGTATAGTGGCAGTGCTGAGAAACCGGCTGGCTAGCCCTAACCCGCGGGTCAAATGGGCTTCCAAAATGGCAGCACGAACCTGTTTAGGCGAGTTGGCCCGTCAGTCCGTCACTTTTTTTTCTATTTTTAAATTTTATTTTATTATTATATTTTATTGAAATTTTCTTTTTAAAAAAATAATACAACAAATTTACATAAAATTTGCCAAGTCTATTTGATTTTTTTAGAAGAAAAATACAATACATTTCTAAAAAAATATAATCAACAATGTTTACAATACAAAAACATAATACATAATCAACAATCTCCAAAGTAGGTATATATCTAAGATGAAATAATAAGGTTTAAAATAATATTTGAAGCTATTGAAACATCATCATCTTCCTATTAAAATATAAAATGTTTAATTTTTTAAAAATAAAAAAAATAAAAAAAACGGGCTTGCCCATCCCAACCTGCATCGTTTTCATACGCCCGAACCCGCCCTCAGCCCACGGGTTGGCGGGCTGAGCCCGTTTTCCCACCACTGCTTAGTGCATCCTAAATACAAGAAAGAATGAAAATCCTTATTGATAAAGACTACGTCTGATCCTTAATATAAAACTTAACTGACTTTTATACGATGAATTAAGGAAGCTAAATATACTATTAAATATAGTTATATTTATTATACTTCTCAAAATTAATTTGCCCGAATCATAAATTAATATATAATGTAATTATAAGTATAAAAAATACTTTTAAATAAAGTATTTAACTTAATTAATCTTTCTAATAAAAGTAAACTAATTTTATATTAAAGATCAAGAGTACATGGTACCACCATATGGATATTAATATTCTTTTATTCTTGTGGCATCAAGCACAACAATCATCCTTGTTTCTTCCCTCATTCTGCGCTTCAAAACTTAAATTTTTTTAATGTCTTTAAAGTTTAAATACGTCCTCGTCAAAAGTCTCAATTCTAAACTTCACAATCTGAAAATTTGAACACGAATAAGCTAAATCAACTTATATGCAATATTGCAACGGCGAGAGGACCTGGCTCTCCACTTTCTCTTGACTCGATGTTTCAACATTAGATCAATAGTTTCAATGGTTAAAATTTATTTTGTAAAAATATTATCGTGATATTTTAAATAATAAAAGTTTGATAAATAAATTTATACCTTTAATATTTTCGTGTGAATAGTTTATAATGGCACGTTTTATTATAATTAATATTATAATAATATTATTAAATAGTATTAAATCTCAACCATTGAAACTTAGAGCTTGTTTGGAAGCTATTTTAAAAATAGCTTTTACAGATTCTGAGGTAAAACCTAGGTTTTAGAGAATATATTTTGGAAAATAACTTTTACAGATTCCGAAGCAAAACCTAGGTTTTGAAAAGTGATTTATGTTTGGGAAGTTATTAGCTTTTACGGATTTCAAGGCAAAAAAGTTTGTAGAAAGGAGGAAAGAGAAAGAATGAAAATAGGAAAGAGAAGAAAGAAAAAATAGGACCGAGGAAAGAGAAAGAAGAAAAAAAGTAGGAAAGATGAAAGAGAAAAAAGGAAAAAAGTAGGAAAAGTAGAAAAGAGAAAACTTAAGTTTCAAACCGAGGTTTAGTAAATAAAATAGCTTTTCAGAAAATTTTTTAACCTTGGACCAAAATTAGGTTTTGAGTTAAAATCTAGATTTTGAAACTAAATATAAATTTTAGGAAGTGAGGATAAAAAGCCGTTGATCTAATGATATGAGGAGGTTAAATGGAAGGAAGTGGAGAGGGAGGTCAGTGGAGATATTCCTCTCCCTATGCAAGTTGAGAAGGATAAGTTTGATATATCATTACTGTTATTTTATACTTCTATACTTTCTGCTTCAAATTTTATACGAACAAAATTAAACTGAATGGCATCATTTGCGCACCTGACCTAAATGATATTAAGCAAAGAAAAAAAGTTTTTTGGGGTGAAGAAAAGATCGAATAGTTGCTTCAAAATTAGAGAATATATTTATAAGAAGCTCTTTGTCGAGAGAAATCCAGACCCTTGTAACACCAAGTGATCTGTGACAAAAAACAAGAAGTTGAATGCAGGCGCTCTTGACCCATGAATGCGTACACAAAAATACCACTAACAACTTTCATTTCTAGCTTTTTGTAGACAAAATGATGATAAAGATCCTCCAGTAAAATATGTTGCATTGCACCATCATCCACTAATGTAATACCCATTTTGCCAAGGATTAATTGGTCCATCACAGTAAACCTACTTTTCTTTTTCGCGGTTCACATTATTAAGGCCCTCTTCATCGCAACTTTCAACAAAAGATTCTTCATCGCTGGTGCAGCAACTCTCTACAAAATATTCTTCATCACTATCATCCCAGCCTTCATAATAACACTCTTCACCATCATCTGCAAAACAAAACTCCTCACCATAGTCGTCGTAATAACACTCTTCACCCTCCCCCTCATCAGTTTTCGCACTTTGTTGCAGAAGTGAACAGTCTCGTGGTTGTTGACCGCTTAACCTCTCTTGAATTTGATCCCTGATTGCTGTGCCCTGACATGGACCCAGGTCATAACAGAAAATAAGACAAAGAAAATGTAGTGAGAAGTTACCGTTTAGCCTGCAAGCATAGCAAGAGTAACATAACATATTTTGTCTGCATAAATTTAGCTCACCATCTTGTAGCAACCTTCTTCAAACCTCTCCAGAAATCCAGCCACCCACCGATCAGCATTTTCCAACCACTCATATCGATGCGTGGTAGCAGTCTTCGCAACACTTTGGATCTAGAAGACAACATATAGTTCGGATATCATTCTCAAACCTCCTCACAAGTTCAGCAATGCTTCACATACTATAGAGATATATATAGCAGCATACAGAGATTCCTATAATGTTCAATTTCGATGTAAGATTTATTACTTATTGTCTTTCATCTCACAGTCCTTCCATGTCATTAATTTCACGTGGCCAAGCTTTAAAGTACTAGTATTATTTCAACTTAGTTAATTTGATGTTATGGGTTAATGATTGATGTTGATATACCTTTTCACCAACTTTCTCCTGCTGTTCCTTTACTTTCTCTTGAAGGTTCCTAAGCCTCCTGTTCACCCTTAATCGCTTTTCCTGTTGATATGAACATAAGCACACCAAATCCAATAGATGTGAGAATGATGTAAATAAAAATTACCTTTTTACCAAAAAATTACAATAAATTCATTTATACAAAAAATACTAACAAAACAAGGATTTAACAGAAGGGAAAAATATGATATGCCAGCGCACACCTTCACATAGCTCACGCCAAGGTCCTTCCTCGAGTACCCACGATCCAAGTTACGCAGAACATAGTTGTTATAATCTTTGACAATCCTCATTATAATGTCTGATGTAGATATTCCTTCCGTTCGTTTTGTTTCCTTAAATTTCCCAATGGATTTAACCTGCAAACGAAAATTGATTCATATAAATTATACTCTCAAAACAGAAACTTGCATCAAAATAAACTAAGGCTGATAGAACATTTCCTTGCACATACATATTCATATACATCGTTCCCAGCCCCACTGGTATCAGCATAGCTGTGAACAATTCATCGGCAAGTGCAAAAGATTATACTATGCATTCAAAAGCTTCAAACAGTACTCCACCAGTGCACATGCAAAGTTAAATATTATGATAATTACAAATCCAATAAACACATGAGAATTAGGGAGCACTTGCTGGGGATTTTCTTACGGAAGAGCATCATGAGCCACAAAGTCGATCTTGTGCTTGTCAATAAATTCTTGTGTCATAACCCATGGTGCATCTGGAATGACTTCATCCACCCACCTGCATAAAGCCAATTATCGCTTCTCATAGTTATGGCAAGTCATAACTCCTATATCTCTGCATTACTGAATGCACATGCAACACATTGGAAACAACGAAAACGGAAACCACAATGCAATATCATCAGCATAAATATTTCCGAAGAGCTCTTCATTCAAATAAACATCCTATGCATAAACAATTCATGCCAAAAACAAAACTTTTATATACCAAAAAAAAAAAGAGTTGACATGAGAGTATAATACTTGCAGTGCCGAAGAGATTCATAACGTTCAGCTTCCGTCATAACAGTTTTGCCCTTGTATTTGTGCGTGACTTCATCGTTGCAACATCCAACAAGCAAGTAGGTATTTGGAAAGCTAAAATTTGGATGAAAAGGCCAAAGAGTTAGCCAAAGTGACAAACAATGAATATACAATTTCATGATTCCAAACTTATTTCACCGCAAGCGCACTAAATGACATTTAAAGAGGAAAGGAACATCATAACTGACCTTAGGATGGCGATATAACTAATTTTGCTGAATTTTAGAGATGTCCCCTTTTCAGAAGCACACTTAAACTGTCTCAAGTCATTAGCTTAAGGTATAAATTTGCGTCGGAGGAAGTATTTTTCTAGAAGCAATTTTGTTCTGAAACTTTTATTAGAGGCAATGATACCTGGAAAGCTTTTAAATGGAGAAATATTACCCGTTCCCGTTAACGGTTAATGGGTCCGTTTGGATAGCCCATTAGAAAAACGGACACAGATTCCGAGGTAGTTTATGTGAGAGGAATTTTGTCTCGGTAAGCGCACCCGTTGGCAAAACGGGTAAACCAAACGCACATAATATCAATTTTTTTCAATAATTAACATATGTTTTTAATAGAATAGACCCAACGTTACTCCGTTTTAAAAATTTTGTTAATAACATTGCTCAGAAAAAAACTTCCGGCTATATTGATCTGAAAAAACATTCCACGCAAATTTGCACCTTGACACTCTTAATAAATATATTATTTGTACTGTATCAGTTCATCTCTAATTTTTTTATATTGTTAGGATGACGAGCTCTGAATACCATCAATATCATTTTAATTCTTAACAATCACATGAGAAGAAAAGGCAGCACAGTGCGACCCGCTCCTTGTGCAAATACATGAATGTAAAAGTTCGAGTGTATGATGCATTTCCGTATCAGTACTTAATGATTGGAATATCAAAACCAAATTTGCGAAAATTATAATCGTAGAAGACGAGGATAGATGCGTACGAGATCTTAGCTTGTTCGAGAGAACGAGCATGGCCAAAGTGGAAGAGGTCGTAGATGCCATCAGCGTAGACTCGAACTGGACGATCCTGAGGAGGAGAAGGCGATGGAGGATTGGAATCGCTCTGCCTCTGGGTCGCCATTACGAATCACGCTGACTCTGATCTCATTCCTGAGAGCCTCCATCGGGACGCTCGTGTTGAACGATTTATTTGGCATTCCTTCTTCTTCTGCCACAAGCCTTTAGCAAGTGTCGTCGTTTGAACCGCTCAAATTTAACGTACGGTATGGCCATATCGGTATGCATGCTTTCGCGCTTTTCTTCTCAAATACTACGTAGTTTTTTTTAAAAAAAATAAATTCTAAAATAAAACACACGTTTTATATCTTTAATTGGATGGATGTAATAATTTATGTACCAAAATAAATTATTTTTCATTATAACTGGGGTAACAGATTCTAAGGTAAAACAAATTTTTGTTCATTTGTAAACTAAAATAAGTATGGTTAAAGTTTTTAATTGATTTTCCTTAGTTTCCCTTATTTACATTTTATGAAGCATTGGGAATAAGTCTTCTTTTGACAAATTAATTATAGAATATAACCTTTTAAATTATGTAACTGATCTTTTACATTATATAATTGAGCTTCCACATTATATGTAATTGATCTTCTCAATACGTAATTGAAATTCTGCAAAGGTACAATGGCATGTCTCTGCATCCTCTGGTTAGTTTGCTAACCGGTGATTTATCCACAATTCTTCTTACATTTTATCTATATTAAAATTTTATCACTCCATCCATCTAATTTTATAGTACTCATTAAACCCCCTCCTTGTCTTCTTCATTCCCCTTGAATCAAACAAAATTAAGTTGATATTTCTGTGCATTTCACAAGGTTGAAAATAGGGTTGGGAAAACGGGTTGGGCCCGCGGGTTGGTGGGCCATTTTAATTTTTTTAAAAAATACATATTATATGTATTCTTACTTTTTTATCCCAATTTTTTTTACAAAAGAAAAAGTAATATTAAACTCTATTTTTAAGAAATTATTAGACACTTATTGATGAGATTGGAAAGAGGATCATGAAAATATGCAATCTTATAAGAAAAAATTGAGTAAAAAAATAAAAAAAACTATTTTTTTATAAAAAATTAAAATAAAAAAAGCACTGGGGAGGCCCAGCCCCCCACCTGGGGGAGTTGTTGGCGGGCTAGCCCGCCCAGCCCGCAATCTCTAGTTGAAAATATAGTTATATATAAATTCTGTCTTAAATTCATCAATATTTTAGGTATAATTTCACTAATTTTAAGATTTCACGGGCTTGCAATTGCATAAATGTCTTGTAAGGCTTTGGTTGAAGAATGATTGGTTGACCTGCATGCGTGGTCATAATTAAAAGACTTGCTTGATTTACTCTAGTGTACGTATGGATAGTCCCTAGTGGATTGTAAATGAGCCCAATCCCTTTCTTAAAATTTTTGTATAAAAAAATTGTAAATCCTTCGTTCATCTTCTGGGTGGATTTTCTTCCCCTGAACCTGAAATTTCATTTACCAACAAAAAACTGATCCAAAACAATGGTAGCAATGCTAATACGATTTATATGCGATTTTATTTTTAATTTTTGTTTTTAAAAAATCATTTTGCATGCATGCAATTATACAAAGACAACGAAATTGTCCTTCTCCTTCACGCAGAAAGTATTTCCCTGACACTCGCATTTTTCTTTCTTTTCACTGGTTCGCTTCGTTCCTTCTCTCTCTGAAGTCTCAATAAATTCACAGATACAGAGTGAGGAAGAGACTCTGTGTGTGAGAATTGTTCTGTGATTGTGAGTGAATTAATTGAGAAGAAGCTCGGACGATCAAAATGCACAAGATGAAGATGCAGGAGCTCTGCCACCAGAAACAGTGGGGTTTGCCCAGGTACTCCGCCATGAAAGACGGTCCTGATCACATCCCAAGCTTCAAAGCCTCTGTCTCTGTAAATGGCCTCACCTTTGACTCTCTCGGACCCTCCCCTTCTTCTAAACTTGCTCAAAACGAAGCCGCCATGCTCGCTTTCCTCCAATTAACTTCTTCCCATCCTACGGATACCCCCTCTAGCTTTCAGTCAAATTCTGTTCCTTGACACAATTTCAATCCTGCTCTGTTCCTGCGTTTAATTGTTTCCCTGCAATGAAGACTTTCTTGTTTCGAAGTAATGGATTTCCTTTTTAATTCTGATTATGTTCCTGCTATAATCGTGTCTCTCTGTTTTCGAAGGCATTAACCTTTTGAGGTACAAATTTTGATGGGCCTTTTCCCCTGTATCTGAGTAATTGTTGTCACTTTCAACATTTACTTATTGTGTAACAATCTAATCATGCTTACAGATTTGGCTCAACTGTGTAAAAGCCAGCTACAGAACCATGATCAAAGGAAAAGTGTTGATTCAACTGCTTTTACTACTGATAGTGGGGACCTCCCTCATGTTCCTTGTATCAAGGCTGCAAGCTCCGTTGATGGCCAACGCTTTAAGAAGCAGAAATTTTCAGCACCCCGCAGGAGGCAGAGCAGGCTGCTGCAAAGGTTGCCTTGATGCCACTCTCACTTGACTGCTCTCAGAAGGCAAAAATGGTTACAATTTCTTGATGCTTTGTGAACGTCAAATAATTATCTGGATGTAAGATGGTAGGGACAATTTTGTCACTTTCTCAAGGGCTTAAAAGTAATTTGACAAAGTTTTTGATGAAATTTCAACAAATTCGTTGCTAAATGAAATTGATAATAGATAAAGGTCCAAAAAGCTGGAGTGGTTGATCTGTATATGTCAGAGTTCATTATGATTGAATCTGGATTTGTATCCTTACCCAGGGTGACTCTGTTCTCTACAAGAATTTACTGCTAGAGTTAGCTCAGAGGGAAGGCTTTTATAAACCAACAAATAAAGCCATAAGATCTGGTACAGCTCACATGCCAACTTTCTTCTCTATCGTGGAGGTAGTAGGAAAGGAATTTCATGGTGAGCCAATGAAATCCAAGGAACTTCAAAACAGGACGCGGCCAAGGTTGCTTACATTGCTCTTCGAGATTGCAAGTTGATTCTACTTAATTAATGGTTGGCAAGTTTAGTTTCACACCAAGGCATACAAGAACCCTTTCCATATCTCTGATGTCCAAAATCATCACAGGATTTTGGCTTGATCCTATCTTCATGGAATTGGATTGTGTGCCGTCTCTTTATCTTTGTATGCAAGAATTTCATCGGTCCAACTTCCAGTTTTTCTATGAAAATTATGGATTTTGTGGTCAAATTCGTTGCATCTGTTAAAAAAGACATTTGATCCTCGTAGTTTCTAACCTATAGTAGTTTCTTATTATAATTAAGATTTATTATTTCAGCCTTAGGATTATAGTATAAAGAAATAGATATCCCTCATGATTGATAAACTTTAACGTTCTCATTTCACACCACTAACTACTTGTATATTTTTCTCAACAGATAAGGCTCAAGAGAAGGACATGGATATGGTGGATGAGATACTACCCAATATTGTTAAAGCCAACAATGAGATTTCCAATCCATCATCTCTACAGCCATCTGAGGAAGGCATGATGAAGAGCATAAAGAACTTACAATCTTCTGAAGAAGTGCATGAATCCTCAGACAAAGAGCTTGACCTCTCTGCACTTTCAGTTTCGGAGATCAACAAGGAAAAGACTCCTGAAGCAAGCAGTTATCTGCTTCATGACAGAATTAGGGTTTATACAAGGTTTCCAGATCTTCCATCACCCAAGGGAATAACTATCGTTCCAATTAGGGAGGACAGGTGGGTTGCTGTCTGGAATTCCCAAATGAGACACATAATTGATGAGTTGTAGCAGGATCTCTTCATGTGACCATTTTCTACTCAGCCAGTTGTTTGTGGATTAGAATCTCCAGAAATTCATGCATTTGGCTGTTTAACTCTTTCTGCACCAGAGGTTTCTTTAGCAACTGTAAAACATTAACTTTACTGTGATGTTTAAGAATCCCTTCTGGCTAATAGTGGTGTTAAGTATCCCTGCGTAAAACTCTTAAAAGACCTCAAAGCATTTTAGTATATATAGATACCTATTGGTAAAGAATTTAGGAGTTATTTTCACAATATAGTGCCTTTGATCATACTGAATACACATCATGTTTGAGAAACTTCATAATAAGTTTGATTTCTTGGTTTTTTGAAGCATAGGTATCCTGTTAGACACTATCAAATGCGTACTATTGAAACGGTACACAAGAAGCTGATGGCTTCTTTTTTTAACCCAAATCAAATAGGATATAAAAATAATGAATCGAGGAAATGTGACAACAGAATAGGAACAGACCAGATTTTATATACTATGAAGTCACAAATTTGGGGAAAAGATACAACACTGTCAAAAGTTTTCATTTTTTTTAGTAATAAAACTGTTTAAACATCTTATTATATTCTTATACTGGATTTATTCATATTCGGTATGCCTACGCTTTTGGGTTGTGTATATAATGCAAATGAAATACATAAACTTGATCAGGAAGTAGTTCATAACTCTTGTGCTTCTGATCCTTCAAGAGATGATGGTTTGACTGTAATATTCTTAAGATACAGCACCAACGCCACAACCAACAACGCACCCACCATTATGTTGATCAAAATCTTCATTTTCTTCAACCTTGCGACTAAATCACCAAGTGGTTCCTTATAGTTATAAGAAGAATCCTCTTGTTGATCAGCACGTAATGATGGCCTTCTTAAACTGAGAGTGAAATCTAGAAGCCGAGTCTTCAATCTCGACACATTCTTGGTTCTTTGCTTTCCCTCACCAGCTTCTGCCACTGTTGCAGAAGGTTTCTTCTCTTTCTGTTTGGCTTCTGGTTTTTCCCCAGAAACTCCATCTGCACTACTCTTATATTTTTCTTGATCCCGTTGAGGAACAGCTTTTTTCTCATCAAACCCATTATTTATTTCCCCCTTTTCCTTTGAAAAATCATCACTTGCAGCAGCAGCTTCAGGTTCCTTTTCTTTCCGGCTGGTTTTCCCAGAATCTTCATCCCCACTACTCTTGGCTTTTTCTTGATGAACAGCCTTTTCCTCACCAACCCCATCATCAGTTTTTCCCTTTTCCTTGGTAAGATAATCATCTCTTGCTGCAGTAGATTCCTGCACTTTCTGGGATTTGTCATAGACTTGATCTTGATCATCACTCTTTTTGGCTTTTGGTTGATCCTCTAATTGAGGGCCATCGTTTTTCTCAGCAGCATCGCCTTCTCTTTCTGGGGACTTGGAAGATGGAGTGATAATGAGTTTCTGGAACTTGATTTTGAGAGTGCCAGCTTCAAACTTGGCGGTGATGTCGTTGGGATCACAATCAGAAGGAAGTGAGAATTCCTTGTAAACACGACGCCATCTGTTGCCACCGATCTGTCTTTGAGCACTTATCTTTAAGATCGGAGTCGAAGTCACCTGAACCTTCAATTGATCCCTTCTAAATCCTATTCATGGCGTTGGGATTTGTTTAGTGCATATATATATATATATATAAACAAGATTTACGCATGATCCGTGTATGAAAATGAAAATTTCCATACATGGTGAACCAAAAACAAAACAAAACAAAACGTTCAAAAATAGATATATTAATTACAGAATAATTTAGCTTAAACTTTCAAACTTTATTAATTAACAAAAAATTAAAATGGAATAATGACCTGGGAGCATAACAAGGAGGACGTGAAAATCATCATCAGTATGCCATTCAAAGAATGGTTCAATATCTTCATACACAACTCTATATGATTCAGCCTTGGAATCCATGGCGGACTAGCTTTCTTATATTCTTCTTTCTTGGGGTCTTGGGAATTGCATCTGCAATATGTGAGAGTTTAATTTGAGGGATTTTATATGAATGTATAGGAGGTTTGAAAAATATAAATATAATATATAGTGTTTTGCTATTACTTTTCTTTTGGTGCAAAACTCTTGAGATCTGTGGGTGCAAGAAAAACAAATATACCTTAATTGCAGAATCAATGTACCTGCTTCCCACAAAAACATAAGATGAAGGCAAAATCAACAATACATATACATACATATATATATATATATATGAAGTTTTCTCTCAATTCATGCATGTGCATGCTTCTCTTTCTTTCTTTCTTTCTTTCTTTCTTTCAGTTTTCCTTTGGATTCCTTCCACACAACGATGCATTCCCACTACTTTACGTAAACAATCACAGGGTGTGTTTAGGAATCTGTTGAGAAAAAAAAATTTGCGGATTCTAAAAAGAATTTACAGAATTCAAGAAAAATTTACGGATTTAGAGATGATTTTTAATTTATGGATTTCAAGATGTCTTTGTTTCGGATTGCATGCACCGTTGGGAAGAAGTCAATGGCAGAGCCATAACCTTAGAGCAGTGGGGGCAACTTTTTTATTTTCATGTAAATGACAACAAGCTTGTTAGTATAGATAATTTGAGTGAGTTCAAATCTTAAATATTAGTGGGTGCATAATAAAAATCTAATAGTTATTTATATATAATTATAAATATATATATATAAATATAAATATAAAAATTATATAAAAATTAGAATATTATTCTATAATTAATTCAAATTCAAATTAAATAATTAAGATTATAAAAATTTCAATGAGGCATTTGCCCACCCAGACCATACGATGACTTCGCCACTAGAAGAAATTCTTCCCAAACATGTACGTTGATTTACTTGTCCTGCTTTTTTTAAACAACAAAATGTAAATAACACATCAAAAATAGGTAATCACTAGTATGAAAAAGGTGTAATCGATATCATTTTCATAAGTAAGGTACAAAAGTTTCTATACAATGATATTCAGTATATAGAAAACATTTTCTACGTCTGTTTAAAAAATGGGCTTCAATGTTTATTGTGGTCCATTTTTTTAGCTATGTTATTATTAATGTTGATGTTGAACTTCTTATAGTTATGCTTTTGCCTTAATTAATTAATTAATTAATTAATAGAAGTCTATTTTAAAACATACTATTATATGAAAACTTTCAAGAAGAGACCAAGATATATTTAAGGCTTGTTTGGATCTCATTTTCAAAATAGCTTTTACAGATTCCGAGGCAAAAACCAAGTTTTGGAGAATAGATTTTGGAAAATAACTTTTATAGATTCCGAGGCAAAATATAGGTTTTGAAAAGTGATTTACGTTTGGAAGTTATTAGCTTTTACGGATTCCGAGATAAAAAGTAGGTAGAAAAGAGGAAAGAGAAAAAAAAAGTAAGAAAGATGAAAGAAGAAAAAGTAAGAAAGAGAAATCCTAAATTTCAAAATTTAGGTTTCAAACCAATGTTTTGTAACCAAAATAGTTTTTTAGAAAAATTTTTGTACTTGAACAAAATCTTGTTTTGAAACCAAACTTATGTTTCAGAAATTGAAGGCAAACAAGCCTTTAATCATCTCATTTTCGTATTTGGATCTCCTGTTGGAGATATCAACTAGGAATAACGTGTCCGTTTGGGAATGCGGTAGAGAAGTACTTTTACGCAAGTCGAGGTAAATATGTGGAATAGATTATCTCGTTTTACAGAAAAACACTGTTGAGCGTGTTTATAGGAAGTAAATAAACTTTCCCAAATAAGCATAAGTATATCAAAATGATTGAAGTAGTTAGTGATGGTTCAATCAAATTAGTTATAAATATCCCTAGTTTTAATTCTTTAATGCAAGACATCTAAACCTAATGATGCGATTAACAAATTTTGTGAATGAGGAAGAAATTTGATAATAAAAAGTATGCCTAAAATTATCTGTAATGACACAGCATAGCATTTAGGATTATAAATCATACTACCTCTTCTCCTAATTAACTATAAGATATAATTACAGATAATATTTATATTTAGAATAAGAGAAAGAGAGCACGTCTTTATATTTCATGTAGAGATAAATTTAAAAATGAATCAATTTAGGGATGTCTATCCCTTCTATGAATCAACATTTAAACAATTATATCTCCATTTTCTCTCTTAAGAAAACTTTAAAAGATTATTTCACATTTATTTTTTCTCATGATCGATCAAATATTAATTTCATTCCTTGATAATGACTGACAAAACAAATGTTGTAATAATCTTCATTAATTACATTATCTATCATTATATTTCATTACATTACCCAAGATTATTTGAACCAAACTCAGCACTTTATTTTTTCTTTACAATTATTTGAGTTTTTAAAATTTTATGTAAGATAGTAGAAATTTAAAATATCACTCAAGAATACGATCAATTTACGAACAATAACAACATTTGAAAGACCTGCTAGCTAGCTAGGAATATGCAGAAAACATGAGTTAATATATATATATATATATTTGTTGATGTAAATTAATACATAATGTCACATTTTCGGCAACAAATTTAAAGATAGAACATATGAAATGATGGAAGAATTTACACATCAAGGAACAACTCTTTGAACATCACCAGATATTCCAAGAGGTGATGAATAATAATGTTGGTTTGCATTATTCCTAAACCCAATCCAAATCACCAAAACCAACATTATTAAGGCCACTATAAACCCTATCATCAATGTCCACACTTGCTTCTTATTATTAATGGCTTCATCTTCTTCTTCTTCTTCTTCCTTCTTCTTCTCAGAAACTTGTTTAGCTTTAGGTGAAACAGATTCTTCTTTGTAACGAGTTGGTGATGGCTTCTTCTTCGACATCGCTTTCGGAATCTTGATGATTAGCTTCCCATCCTCAAATTTAGCACTAATCTGGTTAACTTTTGCTTCTCCAGGTACTGAAAATTCTTTGTAAAAACGACGGTGCCTAGCTGATCGCTTGTCGGCTCACCTTCAGGATCTGGTTTGAAGTTATTTGAACCTTCATTTCCTCTCTCCTAAATCCTGCATATAATCATTACACAAGTAAAGTTTCCATATTTCAAAGCCTTTTACAATTTCATTAGCTTCAAATAAAGAAAGAAAATAAAACGCAAACAAGTTAATTAAACAGAGTGTGATATTATAATAGAAATGATGACATGAACGCAATTGAACCTGGAAGCAAAAGAACAAGGGTATCACTTTGTTCTTCACGAACCCAATTACAAGTTGGTTCAAAATCTTCATATACAGTCTCTCTTGTCGCTTTTGAATTCATGATCGATACTGTTTTGTGCCTCTTCCCCTCATATAATTCCTCTATATATACGTACCTTAATTATATATGTTGTTACTGTTGGACATTGAAGGCTCTCTCTCTCTCTCTATATATGTGTGCCTTGATCTGTTATTGCCTAATTAACTATTAACGTACATGCATGTGTTTGTGTTTTCTTTGAATTGAGCTTGTGTCTTATCCTTTTCGTAAAGACAAGGTTTCAGGTTTGAGACATTTAGTTGCCTGATCAATGCAAAACCACATCATGGCAGAAATTAACTTCCATCATTGGAAATGCTTATTCCCTCTCTCTCTCTCTCTCTCTCTCTCTCTCTCTCTCTCTCTCACACACACACACACACACGCACGCACGCACGCACGCACGCAATGGCTTTCCCATGCAATCAAAAGGTCTTGATTCCTTGTTCACTACTCATGAGTTAGAAGTCTTTTTAAGAGTATTTTTTACGAATTCTGAGGTAAAATTTAGATTTTAGAGAATAACTTTTACGATTTCTGAGGAAAAACCGTTTTGAAAGTGTAATTGTGTTTGGAAAGTTTTGCCTTTTACGGATTTTGAGGCAAAAGTAGATAGGAAAGATGAAAGAGAAAATTTATTAGGAGAAAGAATGTGATTTAACAAGAAAATAGCTTCTTTAAAATTTAGGTTTCAAACTGAGGCTTTGCATTCAAAATAGTTTTTCCGAAAAATGTGAGTACTTGGACAAAACTTAATTTTATGATAAAACTTAGGTTTTGGGAAGTAAAACCAAACAAATTCATAATTAATCTATATAAAATATTGATTTAAAAAGTCCCTATTAATTTAATATGAGCAAGCAAGTGATAGGGATTATTTTTTATTAGAATACAATATAGATTAAAATTCTACACTAAAAAACTAGGTAGTTTATCAACCAGTAGCTCCTTCGTCTCTTACAAACGGAAGTAATAAAATACAAACATCAAAGGAATCGTACTTAAAAAATGTGAATATAATCAATAATGTAAGATTGGCTTAGATTTTCATAAATTTATCTTCTTTCATCTATTCATATATTTGTATATAATATTGGATTTATCATAAACATATTTATAAACCATGACTTGCTAAAAAGTTAGGAAACAAGTCAAAACTTGTATTTTATTTTATTGGTCAAAGTATAAATCTATTCCTCTAAATTTATATAAAGCTTTAGCTTAATCCATTAAATTTATAACTTGTATTTTTCCCATAATATTGATATTATCTGTTTCACTAGTAAAGAATGTTAACTTGAAATGAAATGATGACTCTACAAATTAAATATTGATATATTAATTTTTTAATCTAAAATTGTAAGTTGAAAAGTATTTAAAATTTAATGAATATGCACTTTCATTATTAACAACTCATATTTTAAAACATAAAAATACCATATTAAACAATTAAATTTTAAGCACACTTTGTTAGTATTTAATTGAGTTTAGTCACTTCCATTAATAAGACTAAATGTGTTAAGTTTAAGGATTCAAACAATTTATAAATTTAAAAGATTAAATTGAAATTAAGATTAAATTATTAAACGTATATTTTAAGATTTTTATTAGATTAGAAAATGTAGCTTTTAACTTTACCAATATATGCAAATGGTTCACTCAAGATGCTTTAACTATTTTATCTTTGATAAGTGTGAGAAGAAATATTTCCTTATACTAAAATGATGATAATTTTGACCACCATTGCGATCATCTATATAACAATATTTACACATTGCCTTTACTATCATTTAAGAATTCGTTAGAAATGATTTTACGTAAATAATTTATTAAAATTTTATTTGATTAAATAAAATAATTTAATGGTCAAAGCCCTTATAATAAATATGGTAACATTACACCATTTTTAGAAAATTACTAATTAAAAACTCTTGGATACTAAGTAACGGGTAAATTTATCCTTTATCCTCTCACAAAAAAGTTATACTGGTATATCTTGTAAAATTGCCTCGGGGCCACGTGATGGGGGCTTTGGGGACAGTGTAATGATGAAGTCAATCCAATAGCACTCCGTCACACGTGGCGTTTAAATTAGCTCAAAAGTCAAATACACTTTCAACGGTAATTTTTTGTAAAACTAGATAATCTTCTCCATATATCTGACCTAAAAGTACCTACCTACGACCCTCCTAACATGCCCTCAAAGTAAAGATGATGGACTCATTCTATCAACGAAACAGTGTTTCAACTCTCCGTAAATTCAGTCAAACAGTACTCTGTAGTAAGCAGTGAGTGAGATGAGCATCCTAGAGTGGAGGGAGGAGAATTGCATGACGGTGGCATGATTTAAATATAGATTCGCATTCGCCTCTCTTCCTCCTGAACTTCACTTGGGAAATGGCTGCGATCAACGGAGCATCGCCGGCGAATCTGGTTTTTGCTGTTAATGGGGTCAGGTTTGAGCTCTCTGACCTTGACCCCTCCACTACTTTGATTGACTTCCTCCGTAGCCGGACCCGCTTCAAGAGTGTCAAGCTCGGCTGTGGTGAAGGTTGGTTTTGCATGTTCCTCTGTTTATTTTCAAGTTCATCAGCTTTGTGTTCGTTGTTCATCGTTCAACTTGTTCCTGAAGCTTCCTTCTGCTTCAATCTTTCGATTTTTTTTGTTTCCTCTTGTAATATGTTATCCGATGCTGACCATAGCAATTTAATGATCTCTTCTCTGGTTTTAACTTTCAATGTTAAGCGTTGGTTTGATTCTTGAATGGGAATGATTGGCTAGCTCTTCTAGTCGTATTGATGTTTTTCCATCTATTCTTGATTTTGTTTCATTGGCAGTCTTTCTTCTTGTTTACTTCATTCATGTCTTACCATGATTGATTTCAGGTGGTTGTGGTGCTTGTGTTGTTTTAATCTCCAAATATGATCCTGTGCGTGGCCAAGTAATTGATTTTACAGCAAGTTCTTGTCTCACCCTACTTTGTAGCATACACGGGTGTTCAATAACAACAAGTGAAGGTTTTGGAAATAGTAAAGAGGGATTTCATCCAATTCATGAAAGATTTGCAGGATTCCACGCTACTCAATGTGGCTTCTGTACTCCTGGGATGTGTGTTTCTCTCTTTGGGGCTCTGGTCAATGCTGAAAAAACGAATCGCCCTGATCCCCCATCTGGGTTCTCAAAAGTGACAGTTACTGAGGCTGAAAAGGCTATTTCAGGGAACCTTTGTCGTTGTACAGGCTATCGATCAATTGCCGATGCCTGCAAAAGCTTTGCAGCTGATGTTGATATGGAGGATTTGGGGTTGAACTCATTTTGGAAAATGGGAGAGGGAAAGGATGTAAAGCTTAGTAGGTTGCCTCAATATGACCGTAATCATAAAAATAATACATTTCCAGTGTTTTTGAAGAATGAAATCAAGCCTGATGTGTTCCTTTTTTCTAAAAGACAAAGTTGGTACAATCCTACTAATCTTGAGGAACTAAAGACTTTATTATTGGAAATAAACCCGGATGTTGGAGCCCAGATAAAACTAATTGTTGGTAATACTGGTACGGGTTATTACAGAGATATAAAAGACTTTGATTTGTACATTGATTTAAGTGGCATTTCTGAGCTCTTAAAGATCAGAAAGGATGCATCAGGGGTTGAAATTGGAGCAGCAGTCACAATATCTAAAGCTATTGAAGCTCTAAAGCAAGAGGGAAAAAGTGGATTTCTTGATGAGTTTGAGATGATACTTGACAAAATTGCTGATCATATGAGCAAAATTGCATCAGGGTTCATTCGGAATACAGCCAGTGTAGGTGGTAATTTAGTAATGGCACAAAAGAACAACTTTCCTTCTGATATTGTTACAATACTTCTTGCTGTGGATGCAATGGTGCACATATGGACTGTTGGGAACTTTGAATGGCTTTCATTGGAGGACTTCCTGGAAAGACCACCATTAGGTTTGGGGAGTATACTTGTAACTGTTAAAATCCCAAGGCAGGAATCGATTAAAAATGCTTCTTCAGAAGGCAGAAGTAAGTTCTTTGAAACATTCCGAGCCGCTCCCCGGCCCCTTGGAAATGCCTTGCCCTATTTAAGTGCTGCTTTCTTGACTGAGGTTTCTCCATGCAATGAGTCTGTTGGGACCAGGATCGATATTTGTAGGTTGTCTTTTGGCACCTACGGCACTAAACATGCAATTAGAGCAAAAATGGTTGAGGAGCTACTAGTAGGAAAGCTGCTAGATGTTGGGATTTTATATGAAGCTGTCAACTTGCTTAAGGCTACTGTAGTACTTGAAGATGCAAGCTCAATGGCTGCTTATCGGTCAAGCTTGGCGGCTGGTTTTCTTTATGAGTTCTTTAATCCCTTCATTGACAGTTCTGCTGAAATCTTCCAAAGATACTTCAATGGATATTCTTGTTCTTTTGCAAGGGCTGCTGAAATGAAAGAGAATCAGATCCTTGGCCATCATGATATAACTCCAACTTTACTATCATTTGGAAAGAAATTCCTTCATTAGGTAGTGAATATTCTCCAGTTGGCAAGCCAGTTATAAAATCTGGAGCTGCATTACAAGCTTCAGGTTTGTTTCCTGTCATCAACTAGAAGTTTAACTTATTGAAGGTCATCTTTTCCTCGGACTGTTCAAAGTGGTAAACAACTTTAAATTTTAATCCTGACAAAAAAAAAATCAAAGTGGACCTATGGTGAAGAAACTTCATCATTTGCATTGTCGTGGTTAAATTTATGTTTCCATTACTGGGTAATCAGATGCTTTTAGCTAGCAAATACACGATAACTTGCTGTCTAAAATCTGTCTATTTCTTTCTCTTTGCTTGAAGTAGACTTTGAGCCATATTTTGGTATCCTACCAATGACTACCCTAACTGAAGTCAAATTCACCACAATTGAAAAATCTCCTTCCAGTTCTCTAATTAATCTTGGAATCATAATTTGCATATTAATGACTCTGCTATCATCTTGCTAAAGCAGGTCAAAACAATAGTGATTGAAAACTAAATTCTTATTTGCATGGTTCCTATTAATTGTGGACCCATTTTTTCCATCCTACTGTCATTGGTTCCAATATTGCAAAAGTAGGATAGTATTGATGTATAGTTGACATGTTTCTCATAATGCTTTTCACTGTTCTGTCTGGTTAACTATGTTTTCCCCTCTCTTTTTTGCCTCCTGTCCTCTATTTATATTTAGTATTGTCATATCTGTACAGTACCGTAAGAGGTATGTATTTTACAAATAAGTCTTTTAGGTGAGGCTGTGTTTGTGGATGACATTCCTTCACCAACAAATTGCCTATATGGAGCATATATATATAGCACAAAGCCTTTGGCGCGGGTGAAGAGTATAAAAATGAAGCCTGAATTGCAACTGGATAGAGTGAGCTCAATTATTTCAAGACAAGACATCCCTGAAAGTGGGGAGAACATTGGTTCAATGACTATATTTGGTACTGAACCATTATTTGCGGATGGGATCACTAGATGTGCTGGTGAACGTCTTGCTCTTGTGGTGTGTTCTTGAATCCCTCATTTTAGTCCATTACTGTATGAGCTTTCCTTTCAGTTATTGTGAAAGTACGAAATGAATGGCTTCCATTCTAGTCACTTGATGACTTCTTTAGGTGGCAGATACACAGAAACTGGCAGATATTGCTGCAAAGACTGCAATTGTTGATTATGAATATGAGGATCTTGAGTCACCTATTCTATCTGTGGAAGAAGCGGTACAAAGATCTAGCCTTTTTGAAGTTCCACCTTTCTTATATCCACATCATGTTGGTGAACTATCAAAAGGAATGGCTGAGGCAGATCACAAGATTCTTTCTGCTGAGGTACGTGGAATATTATGTACATATGTTATAGCTCCTTGTTCTCTTTCTACCTCTCCTTTGACATCCTTGTGGTCTCCTCTATTTCTGATTTATTTTGAGACTGTTGATAAATGATGGGTATTGAGAATCTTTAGTTGACAAATTTTATTCATTATCATCAATCAAATTAAAAAATACACCTTTTTGTGAATATTTTGAAATTTCTGGATCTCTTTTGATATTTGAATAATGTGAAACCAGATCAAACTTGGATCTCAGTACTATTTCTATATGGAGACCCAAACTGCACTTGCGGTTCCTGATGAAGACAACTGTATGGTGGTTTACAGTTCTTCTCAATGCCCTGAGTTTATGCATTATACTATAGCCAGATGCCTTGGTGTTCGTGAGCATAACGTTCGTGTAATTACAAGAAGGGTTGGGGGAGGTTTTGGTGGAAAGGCCATAAAATCTATACCTGTAAGTATCATCGGGTATTTTATTGTTTGGCATTCTTACTCACATCTTTTTCAGTTTTCTAGTCTGAAGTGACTAAGAAAACTAAGGCGTGTAGAATGAACAAATTTTTCTACATTTTAGACGCACTAATAAATTTAGAAGACAAACTCCTTTTGGCTCTAATTTCCTCAAGGTTGGGTTCTCTAGGTGCCTGTGGAAATATACTTTCTGATATTGCATATGTTACTGTGTAGAGGTTATCCATGAAACCTCTCTTCTTTACTATGTTTTTTCAAGTGGAACGAATTAGAAACTTCAACTTTGGAGCTTTTGGAAGTAACAGCACTGCAGCATAAGTACTTTTATATTTCAAAATACTGTGTATATGTCATCAAATTTGACAGCATGTGTATGGTGTCATAATGCTCTAGTGCAATACTCATGCCCAGATATTTCAGGTTGCTACAACTTGTGCACTTGCAGCACAGAAACTAAATCGCCCTGTCAGGATGCATCTGAACCGGAAAACAGATATGATGATGGCTGGAGGAAGGCATCCTATGAAGATAACTTACAGTGTTGGATTCAAGAATAATGGGAAAATTACTGCATTAGAACTTGAAATATTGATAGATGCAGGGATATATACAGACACAAGTCCAGTAATGCCACATAACATTGCTGGGGCACTTAAAAAGTATGACTGGGGTGCTCTATCTTTTGATATGAAGGTGTGCAAAACAAATCGTCCTAGTAGATCTGCAATGCGTGGCCCTGGCGAAGTCCAAGGATCTTTCATTGCTGAAGCTGTTATAGAACATGTGGCATCTACACTTTCCATGGATGTTGATCTTGTTCGAAGCATTAATCTTCATACATACAAAAGTCTTAATGCATTCTATGATGGATCTTCAGGTGAACTTGTTGAGTATACCTTGCCTTCTATATGGAATAAGTTAGCTGTTTCTGCAGCCTATGACCAGAGGACTGAAAGGGTAAAAGAGTTTAACAAAATTAACATTTGGAAGAAGAGGGGCATATCTCGGGTGCCTATTGTGCATCCAGTGAGTCAAAGGCCAACTCCTGGAAAAGCAAGTATTTTAAGGGATGGGTCCATAGTTGTTGAAGTTGGAGGAATTGAACTGGGTCAGGGCCTCTGGACAAAAGTAAAGCAAATGGCTGCTTTTGCTCTTGGTGCAATTCAATGTGATAACATTGACAACCTTGTAGATAAAGTACGGGTTGTACAATCTGATACCATAAGCATGATTCAGGGGGGATTTACTTCTGGGAGCACTACATCGGAGTCAAGCTGTGAGGCAGTTCGGCTTTGTTGCAACGTCTTGGTTGAGAGGTTAAGACCTCTCAATGAAAAGCTGCAAAAGGAGATGGGTTCCATCAAATGGGAGACACTTATTTTTCAGGTAGCCTTATTTTGACAATATTTTGTGGTAAATATGCAACTATACGCATTGCCCTTTACATAAAGAATCCAGAACGTACTATGGATTTGCAATTGTAAAATATAGAGAAAGAAACATATTTCTAGACCCATTGACTTATTGATTAGAGCTTCCTCTGTATCTGTATATAAAGAAGGGTGTGATCTACATGTAGCACTATTTAGTACACTAAACTACTTAAGTAAAATCATATAATCTCAATGTGTATTTCTTCAGTCCATAGTGCATACTATACTCTGATGAATAAATAAATAAACAAAACTTAATGCGATGATAGAGGTAGTGCACCTTTGTGGGTCAAGTTTCTGTTCAAGAAATTTTGTCTTTGACATCATAATTAATGGAATTCATTATTGATTTAAATGAAATACTTTCTCAAATCCTAAATATAAGCTCCCATTTGTAATTTAATTTACACTAGAACAAGGGTTCATATTTAGGTCGGGACTGAGTAATTTTTCATTGGCTACTATCACGAAGTTGCTTAAATTGCCTTCTTTCTGAACGATAATCCATATTGACAAACCATTTATGTTGATTATGGAAATTGTGCAATTTTCTCTTTCAAAAACCAAGTTGAAAGGTTCTAGTGATTGTCCTGTCCAATTCATGTTGATACATATATCTTAGCATAATGTGAAAAAATAATGTCCTGTCTGGCATCTCATTTTTTGCTCTTATAAGGTGCAATAAATGGCAATTTTAGATGTTAGTAATCCATGAGAACCCAGCTAGCCCCATTTAATTAGGGTCGTCTTCTGCAAATAAACTATGCAATACCTTCTTGGTTTCCTATCTTACCATGAAGAATATACTTATCATGTTACATTAATTTATTAACATGCAGGCACACTTGCAAGCTGTGAACTTGTCAACAACGTCTTTTTATGTCCCTGGTATCACTTCCATGAATTACCTAAATTATGGCGCTGCTGTAAGCGAGGTGAGCCATATTATTGCATAAACCATATTACTTAACCAAAATAGTAATAATGCTGAGGTAAATGTTGGAGAATGTTTTCCAGGTGGAATTAAATCTTCTGACTGGAGCAACAACAGTTTTGCAAACAGATATACTCTATGATTGTGGACAGAGTCTCAACCCTGCCGTGGATTTAGGACAGGTGATCTAGTACTCACTTTCATCTAGTGTTCAATTATTCTATTATTTTCCTTTATGGCTTATGCCGTATATAGCTGCATAAAATTCCAAGTTTTTCATGTGGAACTCACTAGGGATAGACCTATTTGTTTGTATAGAGCTGTCTGATTATTAAATTGTCAAATGCAAACACTATAATTTCTGCTTTCAGATTGAAGGAGCTTTCGTCCAGGGGCTAGGGTTTTTTATGCTAGAAGAATATGAAACAGATCCTGATGGATTGGTGTTGGCCGATGGAACTTGGAACTACAAAATACCTACAATAGACACTTTACCTAAACGGTTCAATGTAGAAATCCTCAACAGTGGCCATCACAAAGAACGTGTTCTCTCTTCAAAGGGTATGATCCATAGGTTCTCAAAGTTTTGTCACGCTTTCAAAATAGAACTGTATTTTACATTCTCATGTTGTCTTCTGGCTCTTATCTTGGTTGATGCCGTTATTAGAAATTACTACTGGTTTCCAGTGGGAGAACAATAGATGGTAGGATTAGGGTAATATTTAAAAGAGCAGGGCAAAATTAAATAGTTGATTTCTTGAAACTCGTTATAGCTTGAATTTGTCTTGGGGACCTTTTCGTTTAATCTTTCTCGTCACATAAATTCCATAATTCTGTATAAGCTTTACTTGTGAATCCAAAAAACTTGCTGATATGGAAGCTGATGCATAAACTAATAAAAGCTCTAGATTTTGGGCCCTGGTGCCTTTGTAGGGTAAGCTGATACATAAACTACGTGCTAATTCCATGGTATTAATGTACGGCTATATTAATCATCTTATATTTTAAAAATTATTTACGTATAAATTTATTTATGTTGCTGCAGCTTCTGGTGAACCACCATTGCTTCTAGCATCTTCAGTTCACTGTGCTACTAGAGCAGCCATTAAAGAAGCCAGAAAACAGCTTCTTTCATGGAGCAACATAGATGCTTGTGATTTCTTGACATTCGAGTTGGAGGTGCCAGCAACAATGCCTGTGGTAAAGCAACTCTGTGGACTTGACAATGTGGAAAGATACTTGAAGTGGAAAATGTGCAACAAGTGAAAAGATATCTCCTGGAAAACTAATAATCTGAATTTTGTGCTATAATAAAAATAATCCTAAATCCTATATGATGCATTCCCACTTCCCAGATTGATGGAGTTAAAAGAGAAGGTGAATTTGAATGTCCAAGAATAAAGTTTAGCTCCCTCTATTACCACTTTTTTTTTTAAACATGTACTGTATGTTGTTGTATTGCATTTTCATCAGATTATTACTAATTCTTATTTACTAATAATAATATTTAAATACAAGATTTTCTATATATTCGCTCCTCTTTGATAACATTATTTAGTAAAAAATGTCTAAATAAATCATCTTCACAATTGATATATATATATATATATATATATAACAATTTATTTTATTTATTAAACTGTTAGTTTTTAATTTTATTTTCTTATAATAGTTCTGAACTATGAGATCGATCCTTAATTAAAATTTGCAAGGTCTGAGGAAATAAACTTGAAATTGCAACAATTAGGTTTTGAACATTTTGAAACAACTCATTTCCTATAGTGGACAGATTTGTATTTTCATACATAAATATGCATGTGTTCCTTGCATTTAATTTCAATTTCACCTATTTCAATATCATTTATTTAAAAAAATAAAAAAAAATAATTAAAATGATATTTTAAGGACAAAAAATAAATGTAAAAAATCGTTTAAACTTAATATAACTTCAGTTTTTTTTTTCTTGCATGTTCATGGAATCGTTGACTATTTTTTTAGTCGTTACTAATATTATCACCTTGCTAAATGTATGATGAACAATGAGAACACAATGACTATAATAAAATTATCATTGATATTAATCTAGAAAATAAAACGTGCAAATAAAAGGCCGAGTATTACGATTATTCTATTGAATCTTACAATTGAAGTGTTTCTACACACAACAATGGCAACGGTCATTCTCTAAGGTGGGATTGTAATGGAATGAATAATACATAGGACAACCACAATATCTCGAAGGAGACATCTCAAAATGAAGTGCTTAGTACTTCTTAGGTTGTGTGGTCAGACCAAACCCAAATGGGAAGAGAGGATCATAATGCTTGTCACCAATATTCATGGGAAGTTGGTCCACTGTCTTGAACCACGTTCTAGCCAGCTTCCCAGTGAACCCATAATCGCCAAACAGAAGGTCTGCAACGCCTTGGCCTTCAGTCCCAGGAAGCCACGCGGCCACAAGAGCGTCTATTTTTGGCAGATATGGCTGTATCACAACTGGGCGCCCAGTGATGAGGACAACTATGCATTTCACAGACCCACAAACGTTGCTGATGGTGCTTGGACCTGGCTCTGCCATTGTCAGGTTCAAACTGTCGCCAAATGTTTCTGCGTAAGTGTGTTCCCCAACTACCACTATGGCGTATGAAAACTTGTTGGACTTGACAAAGTTCTCGTCAGGATTCTCATTGTACACCACTTGTGTCTCAGAATCAACTGATTGTTTCACGGCATCAAGAATCGTGGTACCTGTGCAGCAAGAGCAGTTAGTTAGTCAGTTCACTGGTTAGTGACTATGTTAGAAGTTCTAATAGAACTATTTAGGGGCCTTCACTTAACCACTTGAACTTTTGAACTTAAATTATCATCAACATGGTATTAGAACTTTCATGGCCAAGTTGTCAGAAGTTTGATTCTTGTTGGCAAAAATCTCTTTAAGATTTCTTTCAATGAAAACCATGGGAGGTTTAGCCTATGTCCAAACTTCAAGTTCAAGCAAGATAGCATAGAGCTTTCATTGACAAAGGATTTAAAATTGCTATTTGGCATCTAAATAGTCATTTGAGACAACTGTGGCGACTTTGTTATTGAATCAGTGATCCATTTGGTTCTTGGATCTTTAGCTTTAAAGACAACAAAAAGTAAACAAAGCATGATGACGGCTTACCCACTGTGAGATTATTGTCCCCAAGCCCTTGCCAGGTGATTGTCCATCCTCCACATTGATAGCCCAAGTTGTCAGCATGGCTTCCAGCAATGAGTATTTTTCCAGATTTCTTGGGTAGGGGAAGAACCGGCTTATCAGCAGATTTGCCATTCTTTAGCAACACAAGTGATTTCCTCACAGCTTCCCTAGCTAGCTCTCTATGTTCCTGTTAGGGACACAGCAAATGTCAACCAACAAGCTCGTAGCCATTACCCAACGTTAGTTGAAAATGGCATCCTTAAGTAAAATATACCTTACTACCCAGGTGGTTGGCCAGGCTTAAATCAGCATGAGGATTCTCAAATAGACCCATGATGAATTTTACTTTCAAGATTCTACTCACGGCATCATCAATCCTACTCATGGGGATGAGGTTGTTCTTCACTAGATACGTTAGGGCATCAATGAACTCGGTGAAGTCATAGGGAACCATGATCTGTAGAATATTAAACATGTCAAACAAAAGAAAAGCCTCTTCATTCTCAAAAGCAAAGGAAAGAAAGAAAGAAGAAAAATGATAATAAAATTATCACTTTCTGGTCTTTTCAAAATGAAAATAAAATTACCATATCAATTCCAGCACTAACACCAGCTAGAACAGAGTATGTGTAATTAGCATGAGGAGGTGAGGTAATCCTGTCGATACCCTGCCAATCTGATATGACAAATCCCTGAAATATGGCAGTATCGTTAATTAGTGAACCAATACCAAAAGGATTCAATTTAGTATCCACAAAGTTGAGAGCTACTCAAACTACTATTCTGATTTTCATTACCCTGAACCGCAGTTTGTTCTTGAGCAAACCAGTGACAAGATCCTTATTAGCATGCATCTTCTTCCCATTCCAGCTAGAGTAGGACACCATTACTGTTGAAACACCCTTGATGATGGAGTCATAGTATGCTGGCATATGAATGCTGAGCAACCCATTGAAACTTATCACAGTATTGTTCTCATTAATACCCTTGTTCGTTCCACCGTCTCCCAAAAAGTGCTTGGCACAGGCTGCAACCTTGTTCCTGATAAAAAATATTAGAAGGGGAATTATTGAACCAGCTTTCCTCAGTAAGGTATAGACTATAGAGTATTTGAACTCTGAACGGATCAACTAATTAGATATTTGTGCAGAAGTTGTAACCTCCAAAAGCTAAAAATTAATACACACATCTTTGCATGCAAACATGACCCTGATTTACTTGTTATTGCAATGAGCTCATCGACCATGAAGCACCAGTCTTAAGATTGAAGGGACCCTTAACCAGGTTCATTGCCAACTCATTCTACTACCAAGGCCTTGAAATGCTCCTTTGAAACTTTTTTTTTTTAAAAAAAAAAAA
>JANTPZ010097198.1:0-19169 GCA_025593235.1 Vachellia pachyceras
AAGTTAGTAAAGAACAATCATCAAAACAACTTTTAAATCAACATTAAATAATTTTTACTTACAATTCATTGGGATTTACCATTCCCAATTCTCTTCTGATATTTACAAATTGTTCTCTGGCCAATGGTTTTGTAAAAATGTCTGCCACTTGAAGATGAGTTGGAATGAATTCAACCTTTTTATGCGAAAATATTTGAATTTTGAAAAAAAACACAATTTAAGGAATCCAAATTAAAAACTGAGTCGCAGTGGATGATTTCATTCAATTCTAAGAGAGTTAAATGTTTAATTCCATAAACACAAATCTTGTTGAAAAAATATGGCCCTTTATTATGTGAAATTATTTGAATTTAAAAAAACAACAGGATTTAAGGAATCCAAATTAAAAACTGAGTCAGAGTGGATGTTTCCATTCAATTCTAATAGAGTTAAATGTTTAACTCCTTAAACGCAAATCTTGTAAAAACACGAATTAAGGAATCCAAATTAAAATTTGAGTCAAAGTGGATGTTTCCATTCAATTCTAATAGAGTTAAATGTTTAACTCCTTAAATACTAATCTTGTTCAAAAAATATAGGCCCTATTTTATGTGAAAATATTTGAATTTTAAAAAAAACACGAATTAAGGAATCCTAATTAAAAACCGAGTCACAGTGGATGTTTCCATTCATTTCTATTAGAGTTAAATTTTTAATTCCTTAAACACTAATCTTGTTGAAAAAATATGGGCTGTTTTTTATGTGAAAATATTTGACTATTGAAAAAAAACGCGATTTAAGGAATCATAATTTAAACTGAGAAACAGTGGATGTTTCCATTGAATTCTAATAGAGTTAAATGTTTAATTTACTAAACACGAATCTTGTTGAAAAAATATGGGCCCTTTTTTAAGTGAAAATTGAAAAAAGCAACAGGATTGAAGGACTCCTAATTAAAAACTGAGTCAAAGTGGATGTTTCCATTCAATTCTAATATAGTTAAATGTTTAAGTCCTTAAACAATAATCTTGTTGAAAAAATATGGGCCTTTTTTATGTGAAAATATTTGAATTTTGAAAACAACCCCAATTAAGGAATCCTAATTAAAAACTAAGTCACAGTGGATGTTTCCATTGAATTCTAATAGAGTTAAATGTTTAACTCCATAAACACTAATCTTTTTGAAAAAATATGGGCCCTTTTTTATGTGAAAATATTTGAATATGGAAAAAAACAACAAAATTTAAGGAATCCTAATTCAAAATTCAGTCACAGTGGATGTTTCCATTCAATTCTAATAGAGTTAAATTTTTAATTGCTTGAACAATGATCTTGTTGAAAAAATATGGGCCGTCTTTAATGTGAAAATATTTGAATATAAAAAAACACGATTTAAGCAATTCTAATTTAAAACTGAGTCACATTGGATAATTCCATTCAATGCCAATTGAGTTAAATGTTTAATTGCCTAAACACTCATCTTATTGAAAAAATATGGACCTTTTTTATATTAAAATATTTGAATTTCGATTAAAAAAACACAAATTAAATAATCCTAATTAAAAACTGAGTAACAGTGGATGTTTCCAATGAATTCTAATAGAGTTAAAAGTTTGATTCCTTAAACACTAATCTTGTTGAAAAAATATGGGCCTTTTTTATATGAAAATATTTGAATTTTGATAAAAAACACAAATTAAAGAATCCTAATTAAAAACTGAGTAACAATGGATGTTTCCATTCAATTTTAATAGAGTTAAATTTTTAATTCCTTAAACACTAATCTTGTTGAAAAAATATGGGTCGTCTTTTATGTGAAAATATTTGAATATAGAAAAAAACACGAATTAAGGAATCCTAATTAAAAATTGAGTCACAGTGGATGTTTCCATTGAATTCTAATAGAGTTTAATGTTTAATTCTATAACACGAATCTTGTTGACAAAATATGGGCCTTTTTTATGTGAAAATAATTGAATATTGAAAAAAGCAACACAATTTAAGGAATCCTAATTAAAAAATGTGTCAAAGTGGATGTTTCCAATCAATTCTAGTAGACTTAAATTTTTAATTCCTTAAACACTAATCATGTTCAAAAAAAATGAGCACTATTTTATGTGAAAATTTTTGAATTTTGAAAAAAATGAACACTATTTTATGTGAAAAAAAACACGATTAAAGGAATCCTAATTGAAAACTGAGTCACAGTGGATGTTTCCATTCAATTCTAATAGAGTTTAATGTTTAATTCCATAACACGAATCTTGTTGAGAAAATATGGGCCTTTTTTAATTTAAAATATTTGAATTTTGAAAAAAACACGAATTAAGAAATCCGAATTAAAAACTGAGTCACAATGGATGTTTCCATTCAATTCTAATAGAGTTAAATGTTTAATTCCATAAATACTAATCTTGTTTAAAAATATGGGCCATTTTTATGTGAAAATATTTGAATTTGGAAAAAAAAACACGAATTAAGGAATCCTAATTAAAAACTGAGTCACAGTGGATGTTTCAATTGAATTCTAATGGTGTTAATTGTTTCATTCCATAAACACTAATCTTGTTGAAAAAATATGGGCATTTTTTATGTGAAAATATTTGAATTTTTTAAAAAAACATGAATTAAGAAATCCTAAGTAAAAACCGAGTCACAGTGGATGTTTCCATTCAATTCTAATAGAGTTAAATGTTTAATTCCATAAACACTATTCTTGTTGAAAAAATATGGGCCATTTTTATGTGAAAATATTTTAATTTTGAAAAAAAACAGAATTAAGGAATTCTAATAGAGTTAAATGTTTAATTCCTTAAACACTAATCTTTTTGAAAAAATATGGGCCCTTTTTTAAGTGAAAATATTTGAATATTGAAAAAACAACACAATTTAAGGAGTCCTAATTAAAAACTGAGTCACAGTGGATGTTTCCATTCAATTCTAGTAGAGTTAAATTTTTAATTCCTTAAACACTAATCATGTTCAAAAAATATGGGCCCTATTTTATGTGAAAATAATTGAATTTTGAAAAAAACACGATCAAAGGAATCCTAATTAAAAACTGAGTCACAGTGGATGTTTCCATTGAATTCTAGTAGAGTTAAATGTTTAATTCCTTAAACACTAATCATTTTGAAAAAATATGGGCCCATTTTTATGTGAAAATATTTAAATATTGAAAAAAACAACACAATTTAAGGAATCCTAATTAAAAACTGAGTCACAGTAGATGTTTCCATTCAATTCTAGTAGATTTAAATTTTTAATTCCATAAACACTAATCATGTTCAAAAAATATGGGCCCTATTTTATGTAAAATATTTGAATTTTGAAAAAAACACGGTTAAAGGAATCCTAATTAGAAACTGAGTCGCAGTGGATGTTTCCATTCAATTCTAATAGAGTTTAATGTTTAATTCCTTAAACACTAATCATTTTGAAAAAATATGTGCCCTTTTTTATGTGAAAATATTTGAATATTGAAAAAAGCAACATAATTTAAGGAATCCTAATTAAAAATTGAGTCACAGTGGATGTTTCCATTGAATTCTAATAGAGTTAAATGTTTAATTCCTTAAACAATAATATTTTTGAAAAAATATGGGCCATTTTGTATGTGAAAATATTTGAATATTGAAAAAACAACACAATTTTTGGAATCCAAATTAAAAATTGCGTATCAGTGGATGTTTCCATTCAATTCTAATATGGTTAAAAGTTTATCTCCTTAAACACAACTCTGGATTAAAAAATATGGGCCTTTTTTACGTGAAAATATTTGAATTTTGAAAAGAAACATGAATTGAGGAATCCTAATCAAAAACTGAGTCTCAGTGGATGTTTCCATTCAATTCGAATAGGGTTAAATGTTTGACTCCTCTAAGACCAATCATGTTAAAAAAATATGGGCCCTTTTTATGTGAAAATATTTGAATTTTGAAAAAAACACGATTAAAGGAATCCTAATTAAAAATTGCGTCACAGTGGATATTTCCATTCAATTCTAATAGTGATAAAAGTTTAACTCCTTAAACATGAATTTTGATAAAAAATATGGGCCTTTTTTATGATAAAATATTTGAATTTTGAAAAAAATCATGAATTAAGGAATTCTAATTAAAACCGGGTCACAGTGGATGTTTCCATTCAACCCTAATAGAGTTAAATTTTTATCTTCATGAACACTAATCTTGCTGAAAAAATATGGGCCGTTTTTTATGTGAAAAATATTTGAATTTTTAAAAAACACACGGTTTAAGGAATCCTAATTTCAATCTCAGTCACAGTGGATGTATCCATTCAATTCCAATAGAGTTAAAGGTTTAAGTCCATAAACAATAATCTTGTTGAAAAAATATGCGCCTTTTTGATGATAAAATATTTGAATTTTGAAAAAACACGAATTAAGGAATCATAATTAAAATCGAGTCACAGTGGATGTTTCCATTGAATTCTAATAGAGTTAAATGTTTATTTTCTTAAACACTAATCTTGTTGAAAATATATGTTCTGTTTTTTATGTGAAAATATTTGAATATGGAAAAAAACAGCACGATTGAAGGAATCCTAATTAAAATCTGAGTCACAATGGATGTTTCCACTGAATTCTAATAGAGTTAAATGTTTAGCTCTTTAAACACGAATCTTGTGGAAAAAATATCGACTCTTTTTATGTGAAAATATTTGAATATTGAAAAAACAACATGATTTAAAAAATCCTAATTAAAAACTGAGTCACAGTGGATGTTTCCATTGAATTCTAGTAGAGTTAAATGTTTAAGTCCTTAAACAGTAATACTTTTGAAAAAATATGGGCCATTTTTTATGTGAAAATATTTGAATTTAAAAAAAACACGATTGAAGGAATTCTAATTAAAAACTGAGTTACAATGGATGTTTCCATTCAATTCTAATAGAGTTTCATGTTTAATTCCATAAACAATAATTTTGTTGAAAAAATATGGGCCTTCTTTATGTGAAAATATTTGAATTTTGAAAACAAACACGAATTAAGGAAACCTAATAGAGTTAAATGTTTAAATCCTTAAACACTAATCTTGTTGAAAAAATATCGGCCCTTTTTATGTGAAAATATTTGAATATTGAAAAAACAACACAATTTAAGGAATCCTAATTAAAAACTGGGTCGCAGTGGTTTTTTCCATTCAATTCTACTAGAGTTAAATGTTTAATTCCTTAAAAACTAATCTTGTTGAAAAAATATGGGCCATTTTTTATGTAAAAATATTTCAATTTTTTAAAAAAACACGGTTTAAGGAATCCTAATTTCAAACTGAGTCATAGTGGATGTTTCCATTCAATTCTAATAGAGTTAAATGTTTAACTCCTTAAACACAAATCTTGTTAAAAAATATGGGCCTTTTTTATGTGAAAATATTTGAATTTTGAAAAGAAACACGAATTAAGGAATCCAAATTAAAAACTGAGTCACAGTGGATGTTTCCATTCAATTCTAATAGAGTTAAATGTTTAAGTCCTTAAACACTAATCTTGTTGAAAAAATATGGGTCGTTTTTATGTGAAAATATTTTAATTTTAAAATAACACGGTTTAAGGAATCCTAATTTCAAACTGAGTCACAGTGGATGTTTCCATTCAATTCTAATAGAGTTAATATTTAACTCCTTAAACACAAATGTTGTTGAAAAAATATGGGCCTTTTTTATGTGAAAATATTTGAATTTTGAAAAGAAATACGAATTAAGGAATCCTAATTAAAAACTGAGTCACAGTGGATGTTTGCATTCAATTCTAATAGAGTTAAATGTTTAAGTCCTTAAACACTAATCTTGATGAAAAAAATGGGCCGTTTTTTATGTGAAAATATTTGAATATTGAAAATAACAACATGATTTAAGGAATCCTAATTTCAAACTGAGTCACAATGGATGTTTCCATTCAATTTTAATAGAGTTAAATGTTTAATTCCATAAACACTAATTTTGTTGAAAAAATATTGGCCGTTTTTAAGTGAAAATATTTGAATTTTGAAAAAGAATAAGAATTAAGGAATCCTAATTAAAAACTGAGTCACAGTGGATGTTTGCATCGAATTCTGATAGAGTTAAATGTTTAACTCCTTAAACACTAATCTTGTTGAAAAAATATGGGCCGTTTTTTATGTGAAAATATTTGAATTTATAAAAAAATACGGTTTAAGGAATCCTAATTAAAAACTGAGTTGCAGTGGATGTTTCCATTCAATTCTACTAAAGTTGATGTTTAATTCCTTAAACACTAATCTTGTTGAAAAAATATGGGCCGTTTTTTATGTGAAAATATTTGAATTTTTTTAAAAAAACATGGTTTAAGGAATCCTAATTTCAAACTAAGTCAAATTGGATATTTTCATTCAATTCTATTAGAGTTAAACGTTTAACGCCTTAAACACAAATCTTGTTGAAAAAATATTGGCTTTTTTTATTGAAAAATATTTGAATCTTGAAAAGAAACACGAATTAAAGAATCCTAATTAAAAACTGAGTCCCAGTGGATGTATCTATTCAATTCTAATAGAGTTAAATGTTTTATTCCGTAAACAGGAATCTTGTTGAAAAAATATGGGCCTTTTTATGCGAAAATATTTGAATTTTGAAAAGCAACACGGTTTAAGGAATCTTAATTTCAAACTGAGTCATAGTGGATGTTTTCATTCAATTCTAATAGAGTTAAACGTTTAACGCCTTAAACACAAAGTTGTTAAAAAAATATGGGCCTTTTCTATGTGAAAAAATTTGAAATTTGAAAAAAACACCAAGATTTAAGGAATCCTAATTCCAAACTGAGTCACAGTGGATGTTTCCATTCAATTCTAATAGAGTTAAACATTTAAGTCCATAAACCTGAATCTTGTTGAAGAAATATGGGCCTTTTTATGTGAAAATATTTGAAATTTAAATAACAACGTGATTTATGGAATCCTAATTAAAAAATGAGTCACATTGGATGTTTCCAATCAATTCTATTAGAGTTAAATGTTTAATTCCATAAACACGAATCTGGTTGAAAAAATATGGGCCTTTTTTATTTGATAATATTTGAATTTTAAAAAAACACGATTTAAGGAGTCATAATTAAAAACTGAGTTACAGTGAATGTTTCCATTCAATTCTACTAGAGTTAAATGTTTAATTCCACAAACACGATTCTTGTTACAAATATGAGCCTTTTTATGTGAAAATATTTGAATTTTTAAAAAAAACACGATTTAAGGAATTGTAGTTGCCAACTGAGTCACAGTGGATGTTTACATACAATCTAATAGTGTTAAATGTTTAAATCCATAAACACTAATCTTGTTGAAAAATATGGGCCCTTTTTATGTGAAAATATTTGAATTTTGAAAAAAACACGATTTAAGGAATCCTAAATAAAAACTGAGTCACATAGGATGTTTCCAATCAATTCTAATAGCTTTAAATGTTTAACTCATTAAACACGAATCTTGTTGAAAAAATATGGCCTTTTTGTGTGAAAATATTTGAATTTTAAAAAATAACACGATTTAAGCAATTCTAATTTAAAAATAAGTCACAGTGAATGTTTCCAATCAATTCTAATATAGTTAAAAGTTTAAGTCCATAAACACGAATATTGTTGAAAAAACATGGGCCTTTTTATTTGAAAATATTTGAATTTTGAGAAAAACAACACGATTTAAGGAATCCTAATTCCAAACTGAGTCACAGTGGATGTTTCCATTCAATTCTAATAGAGTTAAATGTTTAACTCCTTAAACACTAATCTTGTTAAAAAAACATGTGTTTTTTTATGTGAAAATATTTGAATTTTGAGAAAAACAACACGATTTAAGGAATCCTAATTCCATTCTTAGTCACAGTGCATCTTTCCATTCAATTCTAATAGTGCTAAATGTTCATGTCCATAACCACGAATCTTGTTCAAAAAATATGGGCCTTTTTTATGTGAAAATATTTGAATTTTGAAAAAAACAACACGATTGAAGGTATCCTAATTCCAATCTGAGTCACAGTGGATCTTTCCATTCAATTCTAATAGAGTTAAGCGTTTAAGTCCATAAACCCAAATCTTGTTCAAAAAATATGGGCCGTTTATATTTGAAAATATTTGAAATTTAAAAATAACGTCATTTAAGGAATCCTAATTAAAAAATGAGTCACAGTTGATGCTTCCAATCAATTCTATTAGTGTTAAATGTTTAAGTTGATAAACACTAAACTTGTTGAAAAAATATGGCCTTTTTTATATGAAAATATTTGAATTTTTTAAAAAAATCGATTTAAGGAAACCTAATTCCAAACTGTATCACAGTGGATGTTTCCACTCAATTCTACTAGAGTTAAATGTTTAAGTCCATAAACACGAATCTTGTTGAGAAAATATGGGCCTTTTTTATGTGAAAATATTTGAATTTTAAAAAAACAACACGATTTAAGGAAACCTAATTAAAAACTGAGTCAGAGTGCATATTTGCATTCATTTCTAATAGAGTTAAATGTTTAAGTGCATAAACACTAAACTTGTTGAAAAATATGGGCTTTTTTTATGTGAAAATATTTGAATTTTGAAAAAAAACACCATTTAAGGAATCCTAATTAAAAACTGAGTCACAGTGAATGTTTCCAATCAATTCTAATAGCTTTAAATGTTTAACTCCTTAAACACGAATCTTGTTGAAAAAATATCGTCCTTTTTTATGTGAAAAAATTTGAATTTTGAAAAAAAAACAACACGAGTTAAGGAATCGTAATTAAAAACATAGTCACAGTGGATGGTTAGATTCAATTCTAATAGTGTTAAATGTTTAATTCCATAAACACTAAACATGTTGAAAAATATGGGCCTTTTTTATGTGAAAATATTTGAATTTTGAAAAAAAAAAGATTTAAGGAATCCTAATTAAAAACTGAGTCACAGTGCATGTTTCCAACCAATTATAATAGCGTTAAATGTTTAACTCCTTAAACACGAATCTTGTTGAAAAACTATGGCCTTTTTATGTGAAAATATTTGAATTTAAAAAAAACACGATTTAAGCAATCCTAATTAGAAATTGAGTCACAGTGGATGTTTCCATTCAATTCTAATAGAATTAAATGTTTAAGTCCATAAACACGAATTTTGTTGAAAAAATATAGGCATTTTTTATGTGAAAATATTTGAATTTTAAAAAAACACGAATTAAGCAATCCAAATTAAAAAGTGAGTCACACTGGATGTTTCCAATCAATTCTTATAGAGTTAAATGTTCAACTCCTTAAACAGTAATCTTGTTAAAAAATGGGCCCTTTTTATGTGAAAATATTTGAATTTTTAGAAAAACAACACGATTTAAGGAATCCTAATTCCAAACTGAGTCACAGTGGATGTTTCCATTCAATTCTAATAGAGTTAAATGTTTAACTCCTTAAACACTAATCTTGTTAAAAAAACATGTGTTTTTTTATGTGAAAATATTTGAATTTTGAGAAAAACAACACGATTTAAGGAATCCTAATTCCATTCTGAGTCACAGTGCATATTTCCATTCAATTCTAATAGTGCTAAATGTTCAAATCCATAAACACGAATCTTGTTCAAAAAATATGGGCCTTTTTATGTGAAAATATTTGAATTTTGAAAAAAACAACACGATTCAAGGGATCCTAATTCCAATCTGAGTCACAGTGGATGTTTCCATTCAATTCTAATAGAGTTAAATGTTTAAGTCCATAAACCCAAATCTTGTTCAAAAAATATGGGCCGTTTATATGTGAAAATATTTGAAATTTAAAAAAAACGTGATTTAAGGAATCCTAATTAAAAAATGAGTCATAGTGGATGCTTCCAATCAATTCTATTAGTGTAAAATGTTTAAGTTGATAAACACTAAACTTGTTGAAAAAATATGGCCTTTTTATATGAAAATATTTGAATTTTTAACAAAAATCGATTTAAGGAATCCTAATTCCAAACTGATTCACAGTGGATGTTTCCACTCAATTCTACTAGAGTTAAAGGTTTAAGTCCATAAACACGAATTTTGTTGAGAAAATATGGGCCTTTTTTATGTGAAAATATTTGAGTTTTAAAAAAACAACACGATTTAAGGAAACCTAATTAAAAACTGAGTCAGAGTGCATATTTGCATTCAATTCTAATAGAGTAAATGTTTAAGTCCATAAACACTAAACTTGTTGAAAAATATGGGCTTTTTTATGTGAAAATATTTGAATTTTCAAAAAAACACCATTTAAGGAATCCTAATTAAAAACTGAGTCACAGTGGATGTTTCCAATCAATTCTAATAGCTTTAAATGTTTAAGCCCATCAACACGAATCTTATTGAAAAAATATCGGCCTTTTTTATGTGAAAATATTTGAATTTTGAAAAAAAAACACGAGTTAAGGAATCCTAATTAAAAACATAGTCACAGTGGATGTTTAGATTCAATTCTAATAGTGTTAAATGTTTAATTCCATCAACCCTAAACATGTTGAAAAATATGGGCCTTTTTTATGTGAAAATATTTGAATTTTCAAAAAAAAAAACAACAGATTTAAGGAATCCTAATTAAAAACTGAGTCACAGTGCATGTTTCCAACCAATTCTAATAGCGTTAAATGTTGAACTCCTTAAACACGAATCTTGTTGAAAAAATATGGCCTTTTTATGTGAAAATATTTGAATTTAAAAAAACACGATTTAAGGAATCCTAATTAGAAATTGAGTCACAGTGGATGTTTCAATTCAATTCTAATAGAGTTAAATGTTTAAGTCCATAAACACGAATCTTGTTGAGAAAATATGGGCCTTTTTTATGTGAAAATATTTGAATTTTAAAAAAACAAGACGATTTAAGGAAACCTAATTAAAAACTGAGTCAGAGTGCATATTTGCATTCAATTCTAATAGAGTTAAATGTTTAAGTCCATAAACACTAAACTTGTTTAAAAATATGGGCTTTTTTTATGTGAAAATATTTGAATTTTAAAAAAAACACCATTTAAGGAATCCTAATTAAAAACTGAGTCACAGTGGATGTTTCAAATATTCTAATAGCTTTAAATGTTTAAGCCCATAACACAAATCTTATTGAAAAAATATGGGCCTTTTTTATGTGAAAATATTTGAATTTTGAAAAAAAACAACACGAGTTAAGGAATCCTAATTAAAAACATAGTCACAGTGGATGTTTAGATTCAATTCTAATAGTGTTAAATGTTTAATTCCATAAACACTAAACATGTTGAAAAATATGGGCCTTTTTTATGTGAAAATATTTTAATTTTGAAAAAAAAAGATTTAAGGAATCCTAATTAAAAACTGAGTCACAGTGCATGTTTCCAACCAATTCTAATAGCGTTAAATGTTAAACTCCTTAAACACGAATCTTGTTGAAAAAATATGGCCTTTTTATGTGAAAATATTTGAATTTAAAAAAAACACGTTTTAAGGAATCCTAATTAGAAATTGAGTCACAGTGGATGTTTCCATTCAATTCTAATAGAGTTAAATGTTTAAGTCCATAAACACGAATCTTGTTGAGAAAATATGGGCCTTTTTTATGTGAAAATATTTGATTTTTTAATAAAACAACACCATTTGAGGAATTTTAATTAAAAACTGAGTCAAATTGGATCTTTCCATTCAATTCTAATACAGTCAAATGTTTAAGTCCATAAACAAGAATCTTGTTGAAATAATTTGGGCCTTCTTTATGTGAAAATATTTGAATTTTGAACAAAACGACACGATTTAAGGAATCCTAATTCCAAACTGAGTCACAGTGGATGTTTCCATTCAATTCTAATAGAGTTAAATGTTTAAATCCATAAGCACGAATCTTGTTTAAAAAATATGGGCCTTTTTTACATGAAAATAATTGAATTTTGAAAAAAACAAAACGATTTATGGAATCCTAATTCCAAACTGAGTCACAGTGGATGTTTCAATTCAATTCTAATAGAGTTAAATGTTTAAATCCATAAGCACGAATCTTGTTTAAAAAATATGGGCCTTTTTTATATGAAAATAATTGAATTTTGAAAAAAAAACGATTTATGGAATCCTAATTCTAAACTGAGTCACAGTGGATGTTTCCATTCAATTCTAATAGAGTTAAATGTTTAAGTTCATTAACACGAATATTGTTGAAAAAATATGGGACTTTTTCATGTAAAAATATTTGAATTTTTAATAAAACAACACCATTTAAGGAATCCTAATGAAAAACTGAGTTACAGTGAATGTTTACATTCAATTCTGATAGAGTTAAATGCTTAATTCCATAAACACGAATCTTGTTGAAAAAATATGGGCCATTTTTAACTGAAAATATTTGAATTGTGAAAAAAAACACGAATTAAGGAATACTAATTAAAAACTGAGCCACATTGGATGTTTCCATTCAATTACAATAGAGTTCAATGTTTAAGTCCATAAACACGAATCTTGTTGAAAAAATATGAGCCTTTTTCATGTGAAAATATTTGAATTTTTAAAAAAGAACACGATCTAGGGAATCCTAATTAAAAACTGAGTCACAGTGATGTTTCCATTCAACTCTAATAGAGTTAAATGTTTAATTCCATAAACACGAATCTTGTTGAAACAATATGGGCGTTTTTTATGTGAAAATATTTGAATTTTGAAAAAAAGGACACGATTTAAGGAATTCTAATTCCAAACTGAGTCACAGTGGATGTTTCCTTTCAATTCTAAAAGTGTTAAATGTTTAAGACCATAAACACAAATCTTGTTGAAAAAATATGGGTATTTTTAATGTGAAAATATTTAAATTTTAATAAAAACATGATTTAAGGAATGCTAATGAAAAACTGAGTCACAATTGATGTTTCTATGCAATTCTAATAGAGTTTTTATGTTTATGTCCATAAACACGAATCTGATTGAAAAAATATATGACTTTTTTATGTGAAAATATTTGAATTTTTAAAAACAACATGATTTAAGGAATCCTAATTAAAATCTGAGTCACAGTGGATGCTTCCATTCAATTCTAATAGAGTTAAATTTTTAAGTCCATAAACACGAATCTTGTTGAAAAAATATGGGCCTTCATTCAATTCTAATAGAGTGAAATGTTTATGTCAATAAACACAAATCTTGTTGAAAAATATGGGCTTTCTTCATGTGAAAATATTTGAAATTTGAAAAAAAAACGGCACGATTTAAAGAATCCTAATTCCAAACTGAGTCATAGTTGTTGTTTGCATTCAATTCTGATAGAGTTAAATGTTTAAGTCCATGAACACGAATCTTATTGTAAAAATATGGGCCTTTTTTATGTGAAAATATTCGAATTTTGAAAAAAACGACACGATTTAAAGAATCCTAATTCCAAACTGAGTCACAGTGGATGTTTCCATTCAATTCTAATAGAGTTAAATGTTTAAGTCCAGAAACACGAATCTTGTTGAAAAAATATGGGCCTTTTTTATGTGAAAATATTTAAATTTAAAAAAAACACGATTTAAGGAATGCTAATGAAAAACTGAGTCACAATGGATGTTTCCATGCAATTCCAATAGAGTTATATGTTTATGTCCATAAACACCAATCTTATTGAAAAAATATAAGACTTTTTTATGTGAAAATATTTGAATTTTGAAAAACAATACGATTTAAGGAATCCTAATAAAAATATGAGTCACAGTGGATGCTTCCATTCAATTCTAATAGAGTTAAATTTTTAAGTCCATAAACACGAATCTTGTTGAAAAAATATGGGCCTTCTTTTGTGAAAATATTTGAAATTTGAGAAAGACACGATTTAAAGAATCCTAATTCCAAACTGAGTCACAGTGGATGTTTCCATTCAATTCTAATAGAGTTAAATGTTGAATTCCATAAACACCAATCTTGTTAAAAAAATATGGGCCTATTTGATGTGAAAATATATGAATTTTTAAAAAAACAACACGATTTAAGGAATCCTAATTAAAAACTGAATCACAGTGGATATTTCCATTCTATTCTAATAGTGTTGATTATTTATGTCAATAAACACGAATCTTGTTGAAAAAATATGGGCCTTTTCATGGGAAAATATTTGAAATTTGAAAAAAATGACAAGATTTAAAGAATCTTAATTCCAAACTGAGTCACAGTGGATGTTTCCATTCAATTCTAATAGAGTTAAATGTTTAATTCCATAAACACGAATCTTGTTGAAAAAATATGGGCCTTTTTTATGTGAAAACAATTGATTTTTTAAAAAAACAACATAATTTAAGCAATCTTAATTAAAAACTGAGTCACAGTGGATGCTTCCATTCAATTCTAAAGGAGATAAATGTTTAAGTCTATAAACACGAATCTTGTTGAAAAGATCTGGGCCTTTATTATGTGAAAATATTTAAATTTTAAAAAAAACACGATTTAAGGAATGCTAATGAAAAACTGAGTCACAATGGATGTTTCCATGCAATTCTAATAGGGTTATATATTTATGTCCTTAAACACGAATCTTGTTCAAAAAATATGTGACTTTTTTATGTGAAAATATTTGACTTTTGAAAAACCACACGATTTAAGGAATCCCGATTAAAATCTGAGTCACAGTGGATGTCTCCATTCAATTCTAATAGAGTTAACTATTTATGTCAATAAACACGAATCTTGTTGAAAAAATATGGGCCTTTTTCACGTGAAAATATTTGAAATTTGAAAAAAACGACACGATTTAGAGAATCCTAATTCGAAACTGAGTCACAGTGGATGTTTCCATTCAATTTATATAGTTAAATGTTTAAGTCCATTAACACGAATCTTTTTGAAAAAATATGGGCATTTTTTATGTGAAAACAATTGAATTTTTAAATAAAACAACACAATTTAAGCAATCTTAATTAAAAACTGAGTCACAGTGGATGTTTCTATTCAATTCTAATAGAGATAAATGTTTAAGTCCATAAACACAAATCTTGTTGAAAAAATATGGGCCATTTTAAGTGAAAATATTTGAACTTTTAAAAAAGCAACACGATTTAAGGAATCCTAATTAAAAACTGAGTCACAGTGGATGTTTCCATTCAATTCTAATAGAGTTAAATGTTCAAGTCCATAAACACGAATCATGTTGTAAAAATATGGTCCTTTTTTTTGTGAAAACATTTGAAATTTGAATAAAAATGACACGATTTAAAGAATCCTAATTCCAAACTGAGTCACAGTGGATATTTCCATTCAATTCTAATAGAGTGAAATGTTTAAGTCCATAAATACGAATCTTATTGTAAAAATATGGGCCTTTTTTATGTGAAAATATTCGAATTTTGAAAAAAAACGACACGATTTAAAGAATCCTAATTCCAAACTGAGTCACAGTGGATGTTTCCATTCAATTCTAATAGTTTTAAATGTTTAAGTCCATAAACGCCAATCTTCTTGAAAAAATATGGGCCTTTTTTATGTGAAAATATTTTTTATTTTTAAAAAAAACAACATGAATTAAGGAATCCGAATTAAAAACTAAGCCACAAAGGATGTTTCCATTCAATTCTAATAGAGCTAAATGTGTCAGTCCATAAATGCCAATCTTCTTGAAAAAATATGGGCCTTTTTATGTGAAAATATTTGAATTTTTTAAAAAAAAAACAGCACGATTTAAGGAATCCTAATTAAAAACTGTGTCACAGTGGATGTTTATATTCAATACTAATAGATTTAATTTTTTTTGTCCATACATGAATCTTGTTGAAAAAATATGGGCCCTTTTTGATGTGAAAATATTTGAATTTTAAAAAAACAACACGATTTAAGGAATCCTAATTAAAAACTGAGTCACAGTGGATGTTTCCATTCAATTCTAATAGGGTTAAATGTTTAATTCCCTAAACACAAATCTTGTTAAAAAAATATGGGCCTTTTTGATGTGAAAATATATGAATTTTTAAAAAAACAACACGATTTAAGGAATCCTAATTAAAAACTGCGTCACAGTAGATGTATCCATTCTACTCCAATAGAGTTAATTATTTATGTCAATAAACACGAATAATGTTGAAAAAATATTGGCCTTTTTCATGTGAAAATATTTGAATTTTTAAAAACACAACACGATTTTAGGAATCCTAATTATAAACTGAGTCACAGTGGATGTTTCCATTCAATTCTAAAAGAGTTAAATTTTAATTCCATAAACACGAATCTTGTTGAAAAAATATGTGCCTTTTTTATGTGAAAATATTTGTTTTTTAAAAAAAACATGAATTAAAGAAACCTAATTAAAAACAAAGTTACATTAGATGTTTCCATTCAATTCTAATAGAGTTAAATATTTATCTGTATAAACACGAATCTTGTTGAAAAAATATGGGCCTTTTTTATGTGAAAATATTTAAATTTTAAAAAAAACACGATTTAAGAAATGCTAATGAAAAACTGAGTCACGATGGATGTTTCCATACAATTCTAATAGAGTTATATATTTATGTACATAAACACGAATCTTGTTGAAAAAATATGTGACTTTTTTATGTGAAAATATTTGACTTTTGAAAAACAACACGATTTAAGGAATCCTAATTAAAATCTGAGTCACAGTGGATGTCTCCATTCAATTCTAGTAGAGTTAACTATTTATGTCACTAAACACGAATCTTGTTGAAAAAATAAGGGTCTTTTTCTTGTGAAAATATTCGAATTTTAAAAAAACGACACGATTTAAAGAATCCTAATTCCAAACTGAGTCACAGTGGATGTTTCCATTCAATTCCAACAGTTTTAAATGTTTAAGTCCATGAATGCCAATCTTCTTGAAAAAATATGGGCCTTTTTATGTGAAAATATTTGAATTTTAAAAAAAACAACACGATTTAAGGAATCCTCATTAAAAACTGTGTCACAGTGGATGTTTGCATTCAATTCTAATAGAGTTAAATGTTTTTGTCCATACACGAATCTTGTTGAAAAAATATGGGCCCTTTTTGATGTGAAAATATTTGAATTTTAAAAAAAACAACACGATTTAAGGAATCCTAATTAAAAACTGAGTCACAGTGGATGTTTCCATTCAATTCTAATAGGGTTAAATGTTTAATTCCCTAAACACAAATCTTGTTGAAAAAATATGGGCCTTTTTGATGTGAAAATATATGAATTTTTAAAAAAACAACACGATTTAAGGAATCCTAATTAAAAACTGCGTCACAGTGGATGTTTCCATTCTATTCTAATAGAGTTAATTATTTATGTCAATAAACACGAATGTTGTTGAAAAAATATGGGCCTTTTTCACGTTAAAATATTTGAATTTTTAAAAAATACAACTAGATTTAAGGAATCCTAATTATAAACTGAGTCACAGTAGATGTTTCCATTCAATTCTAAAAGAGTTAAATTTTAATTCCATAAACATGAATCTTGTTGAAAAAATATGGGCCTTTTTTATGTGAAAATATTTGTATTTTTAAAAAAGAAACACGAATTAAGGAATCCTAATTAAAAACTGAGTCACAGTGGATGTTTCAATTCAATTCTAATAGAGTTAAATGTTTAAGTCCATAAACACGAATCTTATTGTAAAAATATGGGCCTTTTTTATGTGAAAATATTCGAATTTTAAAAAAAAACGACACGATTTAAACAATCCTAATTCCAAACTGAGTCACAGTGGATGTTTCCATTCAATTCTAATAGAGTTAAATGTTTAAGTCCAGAAACACGAATCTTGTTGAAAAAATATGGGCCTTTTTTATGTGAAAATATTTAAATTTAAAAAAAAACACGATTTAAGGAATGCTAATGAAAAACTGAGTCACAATGGATGTTTCCATGCAATTCTAATAGAGTTATATGTTTATGTCCATAAACACCAATCTTATTGAAAAAATATAAGACTTTTTTATGTGAAAATATTTGAATTTTGAAAAACAACACGATTTAAGGAATCTTAATAAAAATATGAGTCACAGTGGATGCTTCCATTCAATTCTAATAGAGTTAACTATTTATGTCAATAAACACGAATCTTGTTGAAAAAATATGGGCCTTTTTCATGTGAAAATATTTGAAATTTGAAAAAAATGAAAAGATTTAAAGAATCCTAACTCCAAACTGAGTCACAGTGGATGTTTCCATTCAATTCCAATAGAGTTAAATGTTTAATTCCATAAACACGAATCTTGTTGAAAAAATATGGGCCTTTTTTATGTGAAAACAATTGATTTTTTAAAAAAACAACATCATTTAAGCAATCTTAATTAAAAACTGAGTCACAGTGGATGTTTCCATTCAATTCTAATGGAGATAAATGTTTAAGTCCATAAACATGAATCTTGTAGAAAAAATATGGGCCTTTTCATGTGAAAATATTTGAATTTTTAAAAAAAACAACACGATTTAAGGAATCTTAATTAAAAACTGAGTCACAGTGGATGTTTCCATCCAATTCTAATAGAGTTAAATGTTCAAGTCCATAAACATGAATCTTATTTTAAAAATATGGTCCTTTTTTATGTTAAAATATTTGAAATTTGAAAAAAATGACACGATTTAAAGAATCCTAATTCCAAACTGAGTCACAGTGGATGTTTCCATTAAATTCTAATAGAGTGAAATGTTTAAGTCCATAAACACAAATCTTATTGAAAAAATATGGGGCTTTTTCATGTGAAAATACTTGAATTTTGCAAAAAAAAACACGGATTAAAGAATCCTAATTAAAAACTGAGTCACATTGGATATTTCCATTCAATTCTAATAGAGTTAAATGTTTAAGTTTATAAACACGAATCTTGTTGAAAAGATCTGGGCCTTTATTATGTGAAAATATTTAAATTTAAAAAAAACACGATTTAAGGAATGCTAATGAAAAACTGAGTCACAATGGATGTTTCCATGCAATTCTAATAGGGTTATATATTTATGTCCTTAAACACGAATCTTGTTCAAAAAATATGTGACTTTTTTATGTGAAAATATTTGACTTTTGAAAAACCACACGATTTAAGGAATCCCAATTAAAATATGAGTCACAGTGGATGTCTCCATTCAATTCTAATAGAGTTAACTATTTATGTCAATAAACACGAATCTTGTTGAAAAAATATGGGCCTTTTCATGTGAAAATATTTGAAATTTGAAAAAAAACGACACGATTTAGAGAATCCTAATTCGAAACTGAGTCACAGTGGATGTTTCCATTCAATTTATATAGTTAAATGTTTAAGTCCATTAACAC
>JANTPZ010097199.1:0-15675 GCA_025593235.1 Vachellia pachyceras
ATCGGTTTGTTTCAGCATTGAAGCCCTCTCAAGAAGCCTACAGTGCAAGGGGACTGCTTATGTGATTTTTGTTCATTTGATTTCGTAGTTATGAAGTTTGTGAAATGTAATCGATCATGTGATGGGAATATGGATTCGGATTTGGGTTTTGGTTTGCTTTGTTATTTTATTGATTTCTTTGTTTAATCATATATGCTTTTGATATGTGAAACTGAATTTTCTGTTTATATTTATATATAGTTATAGTAGTTGATGTAATGTATTTTTTTTTATTTCTTCGGTATAATTAATTCATATTTTATTAAAGTTGTGATAAATATAAATGAGGTACCTGGTTTCGAACAATTTATATCATAACATGGATCACCATTTTTTTTGCGGTGTAATAATCAGTACCAAAATTATTAAAATTTATTGTTGAGATTATAATATTAACTTGATATGTCCATACATATCCATGTGCACACATATTTGTTAATTAATTCATCGCAAATGGAATTGAATGAAAGAAAATGAAGCACAGATAAAAGAAATCAGATGGAAAAATGGAAGAAGAATGTGTGTGTGTGTGTGTGTGTGTGTGTGTGAGAAGCACAATGGAAACTGATGAAGTAGATAGAAGTAGAAGAATTAATTTCGTATTGAGATTGATTAAATTAAAATTTTGAATTTAAAGGGAAAAGGCAGAGAAGCCATTTTAGTCGGACAGTCAATTTTCACAAGTCATTAAAACGTATTTTGAATTCAGTTCACGTGATATAAGATAATAAATGACAAATTTAAAATTTATCACAAATCAATGTTATTTGAACAAGACTTTAAAAAAATATAAATAGACTTCTTTTTTTAATTTGAATATAAATAGACCTTTTTCACTTAAGAAAGTTTATTAATTGATGGCTACGATAAATACAAGTAATAATGACCATTGAATTGTTGGTGGGCTGACCCGCATTTCAGCCATCTGTAAAAGTAAATGAAAATCAAGCTATTTTCTTGTAATCTTAAAGACCCGTATTTATTTGACCAGGTTGATGTTGGGGATTTCTTGGGTTTCAAGTCCTGTGTTCTTTATACTGAACTTCACAACCCAGATCAACATCTGATTAATGTTGTATTTGTTTGGGAATACCGTTTCCCAAACAGTGCATGTAAGCCGAAACAAAACTACCTCGAAATCTGTAAAAACCATCTCGAAATTCATTAAAACCATCTCAAAATCTATAAAACCATCTTGAAATCCGGAAAATACCTCGAAATCTGTAAACTCATTTCTCCGGGACTTCCCAAACACACACGTTGAAGTTGTTGCTCATGTTACTAGGCCTGAGCTGAAATCCAGCGAGGTTAGTTTTACTGAACTATACTTTGGACAATAAAATTAGATTGTGGATTGATTCTCCTTCTGTTGCAGGTATCAAATACTCTCCATTTCACTTTCACAGTTACGTCCTGAGGCAAAGGCAATGAAAAAAGTTTTGAAACTTCGGAAGGTAGTAACCAGCAACAGAAGAAGAAGCTCGTTTAATATTAGAGAGCATGGATGCTGATGGTGATAACTTGCAATGATTCTGAGAAGGATCGTTGTTACGTGGGTGAATTAAACAGGAATTAGCAAGAAAAGGAAATGGGGGTAAAGTTATAATAATTAGTTTCTAATTTAGTACTTGTTTAAGAATATGTTGGAAGAATGATTTCATACAAACTGAGGTAAGTGTGTATAAGGAGTTTTATCTCGACTTACGTCTATCATGGCTGCCAAACAAGCAATAACGAGAAAAATTGTGTTTCCCCGGCTTATTTTACTACGGTCAACGTATGCTGTACTTTGGGTCTCAAGTGTAATGTCGATAATAATGTTGTTAACACTTGCCATTAAATACAAATGGAGTTTAATTGCTTAATAGGGAACTAGTACTTCCAAAATTTCCATGTGAATCTTTATTCATGAAGTTGGCTAAGATACTCTTTAAAGCACCCAAATGGTGAGTCAATCCTATTCAAGATACTTTCAGATAATGAATGTCAACATTACGCTGTGATGGGTTGGTATCTTTCATTAAATTCAACCTAATTAGTTCCATGAAAGATGATGAATGGAACATTCCTGTTCGGTTTGATGAACTTCCTTCGATAATATACCTACGGTTTTTAATATAAAAATCAATTAACATTTTTTAAAAAAATTAAGAAAGTTAAATATAATTATTTAAAGTATTTATATTTATTATTTTTTAAAATCAATTTACTTGACTTACAAATTAAAATATATATCAACAATCCACACAAATAAATAATTTTAAAATATATATTTAGCTTTTTTAATATCTAAAAAAGTAAAAAAAAACTCTTTTATTAAATTAAGTACCATAACAAGATAATAAAGCTTTCTGACTAAATTGAAACTTTAAGTATACATTTAAAAACTTACATGCAAGAGGTCCACATAATAAAAATTGGAAAAATAAAACAAAGCAAAGAAAAATAGAAACAAATAAGGGTATTTGCAAAGTTCACAATTCAACTTTACTTTTATTTGGGTTTTATCCTCAAGTGTAAAAATGATAATTTTAATCATAAAAATTTTATTTTATTTAAAATTTTAATTCTTATAATATAATAAAAATATCGACTATTTTAATTTTAGAAAAATTAAAACTGCTGATTTTAGATTTGAAGGACTAAAACCTGTCAGCAAATTTGAGAAAAAAAGATTGGGGCCCAAAAATAAAAAAAAACTTCTCGAATACGACGTCGTTTATTTCATGGTCTGCATTTTTCTTGAGAGGGAAGACAGCAGATCTGGGAGAGTAGTAAAAGCAAAGCTCGACTTAGGGTTCCACCTCCTCCTCACGATTACCTATTTCTTCTTCCTTCTCTCTGTTCTCTTCACACTGAAAAACCATGGTTAAGCAACAAGCTAACTGGTCACCGTACGACAACAATGGAGGGTATTCGATTTCTTCCGTTGTGATTGGGGTAATTAAGGTTGACTTCGTTTTTGTTAATCCTGTTTTTCTCCCTTCTTGTTTTAGATCGTGCGTCGCAATCGCTGGGGCGGATTACTGCGTTATTGCTGCCGATACGAGGATGTCAACTGGTTACAATATCCTTACACGAGATTATTCCAAAATATGCCAATTGTACGTCTTCTTTTTTGCTTGATGCATTAAGATGTCATTGTTCTTTAATGATCGAATCTTTAGTTCTGTGATTTTATTTTTTTATGTTTTTTAAAATGAGAATTTATATATTTTCCATCGAGCTGGTTTACCCGGTTCTATTCTATTTGAACATTAAACTGGACTGATGGGAGGGAACTTTTGTCCTGGAATGGATTATATCACTTGTAAAATGTTGAGTGATAGTCATGGATACCTTTCTTTTATGACTCAAATTTACACTTTCAATTGGGTGAACATGTGGTTTGGCATACTGGCAATCCCTGCTACTTTGCTTGCTAGTGATTCCCTGCTCATTCTTCTATTTGCATTTCTTTTTAAATCCACGATTAGATCCCCTAGTAAAGTTATTTTGTGGAAATCTAAAGGATGGAAAAGAAATACTATTCTTTAACTTTTGGAATAAACTTCTGTTTGGAAAATCTTGCATGAATTCTACCTGAAGACACCAAATCCTGAAATGAATTTTTGCTTCTTATTACTTCGTAGAGCTTTCAGCTAGCCAAGAAAAGGTCGTAGTGGTAACCTGAGCCTTGCTCAAGTGGCTGGCAGGAGGCCAAATTATTCCACTGAAGAACTGAGCACTCCCACTATTCCTTGAAGATGTCAAATTATTCTATGCAAAATCGTCCATCTACATTCCGAGGAGGAAAAGATGACTATTTGTCTCAATACTCCAAAAAACCCATTGTACCAAGATAAGATGAAATATCCCTATTGGACCTGAAGGTCTAAATCAGAATACATTGTATTAGCATTTAGGCTACAGCCCAAAGGAAAACCCTTCAGGTCCCATATCACTTCAACAAGATTTAGGCAACAGAAACCTGGGCACCTTATTTTGGATCCAAAGATTGGAGAGGGAATCACTGGTAATAATCTTGAAGAATTCAAAAACTAAATCATTCTGTGGCAAAGTAGATAGACACCGATGCTTAGAACTTCTGAAAATATTGAAACCAACGCTTCATATAAAATGTTACTTGACATAGATTGGGAAAAGAACTTTGAACTCTTAGCTCTTGTTGTAAGCTGATATTGTGTACTATATGGATATGAAGGTGTTTTGTGCTCTGACATGATCTGTCAAATTATTTTCTTTCATTTGACATAACAGGGCTGAGAAATGTGTGATGGCCTCTTCTGGGTTTCAAGCCGATGTGAAAGCCTTACAGAAGAATTTATCTGCCAAGCACTTGGTGGGTCAAGATGTTTAGCTAAATACTGTTTATGTTCTAAATTTTTGGGACATATAGAAAGTCTTTGTTTCAAAAACTTTCTTCCATGTGATACGTCAAGTAGTTGCTCTCAAATTATTTTGATTATTTATTCCTTCTCTGCAACCAACTTGGAAACTAATCATGTACTAGGCTCCCTCTTTAGAAATGAACTTTCATTTATCATAAAGGGTTTGAATTTATTACAATTAAGTGTATCATATCATAATCCTATCATAGAAATCCTTCTGAGTTAAGTCAAGTTCAAGTTTTTAGACTTTCTACATTCTGTTCTCTCTGAAAAAATTTTTATAATCTGCGCTGTTTCAATATGCATTCCCAACCATCTATTAGGATGCACGCTGAATTTAGTTTTTATCAGAACATCAAGTTAAAATTAAAATTGATTTTGGTATTACTTATTGAATGCAATGTTTCTCATTTTAACCATTCTTAGTTCTCACTTGGGAGCAGATATATCAGCATCAACACAACAAACAAATGAGCTGCCCTGCTATGGCTCAGTTGCTTTCCAACACTCTTTATTATAAGCGCTTCTTTCCTTATTATTCATTCAATGTTTTGGGTGGTCTTGATAATGAAGGTATTCTAGTTCCTGTTCTCCGTTCTTGTTTATGCCCATAAATTTATTTCCTGATATCCTCTACTCAATCAATAGGAAAGGGTTGTGTTTTCACATATGATGCTGTTGGTTCATATGAGAGGGTTGGGTATAGCTCCCAGGGTTCTGGTTCCACGCTCATTATGCCATTTCTTGACAACCAACTGAAGTCCCCCAGTCCGCTTCTATTGCCTGCTCAGGTGAAATTATTATTTGTGCTTTTCCAGAAAAATGTGCTGGTTTAAATTTCCGGCTGACATGGTTTACAATATATTTTGACGCCTTGTAGGATGCTGTTACTCCTTTATCTGAAGTTGAAGCGGTGGATTTGGTCAAAACTGTTTTTGCATCGGCAACTGAGAGAGATATTTACACTGTAAGTTTGTCTCTCAAATATGCTCTCTCTCACATACGCGAATGTGTGTGCACGTGCGCGCACTTTCCTAATCCTAGCTGTCAAGTTTAAACTTCTGATTGGCCACTATTCTACTCCACTCTAAACTTGTGACTTATAATTGATGTTTTATAGGGTGATAAACTTGAAGTAGTTGTCCTGAATGCCTCTGGCATTCGCCGTGAATACATGGACCTAAGGAGAGATTGATGCTTTACACTAGTTTAGTGTGCGGTTGTACCAGACTTGGATTCTGAAAATGTTTGTGAGCTAAAATTCAGCGAATTCTTAATTAGCAATGTTTTGTATCCATATTGTGCTGACTTGTAGTTCAATGCTATGGAAGGATTTATGATTAGTTGATAAATTGGTTTTAAATAAATTCGTTATTCGTCTTCGGTCAGTCTTCTGTGGCATATTAGTGAAATAACCGCACAAGAGGATTCAAATAGGGAAATTTATTGGGAGGTTCCAAATAAGGAACTTATTTAATGAATGGTCCTAATTTTGAAAATATTTATCATGAAGTCCTATGCATTGACAACGTCATGCGCTATATTGACAACACCTCATGTTGTTAATGGGACCTTTTGATAAATATTTTTAAAATTGGAACCATTCATTAAATAAGTTCCTTATTTGGGACCTCCCAATAAATTTCCCATTCAAATATTGGGCTTGTTAGTGAGCCAAGTTAGGTTGCTATCGCCAAAATATTGCATATACCTGAAAAGGATGATTTGTGAAATTTTAAATTGTCATCATGAGTAAAATGGCTAATGTGAAACAGTTCTGAGTAGTCTGCGAGATCTGTTGTGTTTGAATTATAAATTTCACAAGTTTGTATGTTTTTAAAGAATTAAATTTCTCTTTTAATCCTCAACTAGGTTGTCAATATGTTGATTCGTCATAAAACATAAATTAAAAATAGGGTAAAGTACCAAATATAACTCTAATTTTATTTTTTATATGCATTTAGCAATTTATTATTTTTTGTGCAATTTTATTCTTCACCTGTTAATTCTGTGCGATTTCATCACTTAAATAACTCCGTCAACTTTTTGTATCAACAAAAAAACTCCGTCAACTTTTAGCTAATTTTTTAGGAATTTTTTTTAATTTCAACTTCAACTTATTTATAATTTAACCCCTCAAGTTATGTAATCAAGCTAAAAAAGGCTTCCAAGTCTCCTCAACAATTTTTATAAGAATTTCAGAAATTAAGTTTATGTACAATAATTCATCTATTTATAGTCAAAAAGGTCACATATTTTAGGATTAGAAGAATGAAATTTTTTTACTGTATATGAATTTTATGAAAACAACCTTTATGCTTCATTTTTTATGAGAATTCTAAAAATCAAATTAATTTTTTAAAATTCATCCATTTAGATCAAAAATAACACATCTTATATGGCTTATTTGGGGTTAGAAGAATGAATTTTTTTCCTATTGTCTCAGAATTACAAAGAAACACCCTCTATAAATCAATTTTTTTAGGATTTTAGTAATTAAGTTTATTTACAATATCATGAATCATGGTTTTCTGATCTCAAACTAACTATAAAATAAAATGTGGCCTTTCTGGTCCGAAATGGTTGAATTTTAAAAAACTAATTTGATTTCTAGAATCCTCTTAAAAAATTGAGCTATAAAATTGTTTCCATGAAATTCTATTACACTAAAAAATTTTCATTTTTCTGATCGTAAACTAACCTTAAAAGAAGATATGGCCTTTCTTACCCATTAAAATACAACTCCAAAATTTGGCAAAGCATAGACGGTTAGATTATATGTTTTGATTATAGAAGGGGCAAAATTTAAAACATGACAATGTCAATGCATTAAACCATATGAAAGAAGCATTTTTACTCATTTTATCACTAAATTTTTTCCAACATTTTCTTTTTATCATTTTTCTTATTATTACTCACTCATTTACCCACAACCTAGTAAAAGGGAAGATTAAAACAAAGGACCAAGATAAACTAATATTTATTATAAATTATCATTAAAATGATAATTACTTTGAATAACCAAACTTTAAAATAGAAATTTAAAATTATTAATGTACCCATAACTAAAACTTTTACATTATTTACTACATTTAAAATTAAGAAATAACTAAAATTAAGATTAAGACTATACATAAATCACATGTGATATCATCGTATCTTTTTTGTTAATTTTCATTTTTCATCAAGTCTTTTATTCATGTGGTCAAGATATCAATTAATCACTCAATATAACATTAAGTTGTTTAATTTATATTATCAACACCAATAAGAATTAATTTTTTTATAAAAATAAAAATAAATTAAGTTTATATCTTTTGATAATATGATAGATTATCCAAATATGTTTATTTTATTAAAATTACATGAATTTTTAACTCAATTAAATCTCTTATAAATTAAACATAAATCATATAAATTTTATTTGAATTATTTTAAACCGAGTAAATGTTATTTTTACTTGCTAGACTTATATAAATTTTATTAAATGTATATCATAAATTATAAAATAAATTAATTTTATTAATATTATATAATTTTTTTAATTGAAGTTTTTGTTAAGTTTTTAAAATATATAAGTTTGAAAAAAATCAAAGAAAGTATATTTTCCAGTAAAAATTGAGGAAAAGTTGTTTAATTTAGTAAAATTTCAGATTTTGTATTATTTTTTAATAATATAGTGTGAACAGAAATGTAAGTGCGAAAATATAAATTGTCGTTAAGGGCAATTTAGCATTTTTAATTTTATATTTCTATTTTTCCTTCTAAATAATTACAACTCTTGATCCTTTACAATAAATATTATTTATTTTAAGTCATTTACTCTAATTCCTCCTTAGTAAAGGCATATTTGGAGAAAAAAAGTGCACCTCCTAAATATTTATTACAACTAATTTTCACCATTTTTAAACTACAAATCTTGTAATAATCAAGGTATTAAAACTTGAACTGACCTTGAACCAATCGAGACAACAGATAAAATGTCAAGGGGTCGGATTGAGATCAAGCTGTGGAAAAGATCGGGCATATTAAAATATTATAATATATAAAAATACTCCTATGAGTAAGTTAATTTGATAATACTTGCATAAAAATACCTTGATTATACTTTGATGTGTGTCTCACACAACTGTTTCATTGATCATTTTTATCTCATGTTATTCATTTCTTAAACTAATTTTGTTATACCTAAATATTTTAGAAAAATCATATCTCGTGTTATATTTTAGTATTATTTTTAACTTTTAAATTTACTCATATAAAGAGGGCTTATCTAAAGGATCAACGAGTAGATAAGTTGGTGACTAATGAAGTATATTTTTTTATTGAATTCTTTGAATAATCTGTTTGATTTGTAGGGGTCTACTAAATTCTATATTATCCAAAAATAATGAAGAACATTGAGAAATGTTATAATTTAAAATATTTGAAGATATTATGCTAAATAGTGTGCAAATGATATTTAAAAAAAGTTACTTTCAGTAGAATAAATAGATTGTTTACCTAAATTTATTTAGATTAGGATTTATAAGATTTATTATTTGAATAACACAACGAATGTCTATATAAAGTATAAACAAAGCCTATCACCAAAAAAAAAAGTATAAACAAAGCCAAGGGTTACTTTGATGCATACCTTTCTGATGATTTGGATAAACCAGGGTTTATTTTCTGAATTTTAAAGCAAAATATCGTTTATTTAATGTTGATAACTTTTTGCTCTATCTTATTCCATTCAAAATAATGAAAATATATGCATAAACTAGTGGCATGAAAAGCACGGGTTTTACCCAAAAAAAAAAAAATGGGTAAGATGTAAATTTACTTCAGAATTTTCAATTAGAGCAATATTGCCCCAAAAGCTTTTTTATAAACATTGTTATAGTTTTAAAATTGAGCAATATGGTCCTTTTCCTTAAAAATATTAACAATCAATGTTATTTTTTTTTAACACTAAAGGATAACATTGTTCTATTTTGAAACTTCTAGAATAACATTGCTCAAAAAAAAAAAGCTTTAGAGACAATAGCACTCCAAAATGAAAATTTTCAAGTAAATTTGCACCTTAACCTAAGAAAAAAATGGTTAATACAATCATTGATCCCTCAGATATTTCAACATTTTGATTTTAATCTTTTAAATTTAAAATTAACGATTTTAGTCTCATGAGTAAAATAATCCACAATTTTTATATTAAAAAATAATTTTTTAATTAAAATAAAACTTGTAAACAAAAACAACTATTTTTAAATTTTAAAGATCAATATCAAAATAAAAGTAAACTTTGACAAAACGTTATTCAGAACAATAAATACGGAGTCATTGTTGCTGGCTTAAAAAACGATCAAGTACACTTCATTCTATTTCCCCTTCCTAAACTGGCCATGTATGAAAGTCTCACAGATGCCCTCCACTCTGCATTTGATGGCTTCCCAAACAAAAAGGAACTGCCAGGTCCCAGCCTCCAAGGAATGTCCCTAAACTGGCCACGTATGAAACAGTCTCACACATGCCCTCCACTCTGTATTTGATGGCTTCCCAAACAAAAAAGAACTGCCAGGTCCCATCCTCCAAGGAATGTCCCTCTAATCAAATAGCTTTATACACATGGTTATAACCACCTTACAATGCACATGCTATTCATATAGTATGGCAAGCTTATTCTTCCTGGGCCAAAAAAAACAGCTTCTACTCTACATATATATATATAACGTATAACTCAAATCTTTTACATGGATTTTTACAATTTTTAAACACAGAGAACCTCCCCCAAAAAAAAAAGGTTACATCATGTTTTAGCAGACCATGCATGCTTCCACCAGTCAAAAACACCTGGCACCAGGTTGTTTCTACAAAAGATGCAGCCGTGAATCACAGAGATAAGAACCTCGTGGGTTATGGAGAGGGACTATCATCATCTGAAGAGCTGTTTTGTCTCTTTCCAAATAATCCAGGTAGGGGCTGTGGAAGCATAGGGTTTAGGGGTTGTGGAAGCATGGGGTTTACTGGAACTGGGAATCTATGGGCAGAACTAACCATGGTCCTCTCGTTTATTAAACCGACTTCTCTGCAGACTCGATCGAGAACTGATAAAAAGTCTCTCACTACCATGAAGATTCTGAATGGATGAGCTTCTTCCTTTGCCAAGTTACCATGGAAATACTCAGTAATCTCCTTCACCAAGGAAAGAGCAACACTTTCTTGGGCTTGAATCCTCAGGATCTCCTCCTCAGCCATCCTCATAAATTTGTTCATTGATTCTGTAAATTTTTTACCACTTTCATCTTGCTTTGCTGCTTCGTTTAGTTTCAACACCTCTGTTATGTAAGAAATTCCTTTAGAAAGTTTGGAGACATCACCATTAAGAACCTCCGAATCCATTGCAGCAGCCTTCTTTACGTTTGCTAGCTCTGAACTGAGACTGGAAACAACTTGTAGACCAAGCCTCCTACACTTGGCATCTTCGCTTGAAGAGGAGTTTGGAGTTTGTGAAGTACTTGAGAGACGAGCACCTTCAGTTCTTATAATTTCCTGTACAACAAAATGCAGTAGGGTGGTCTTCCCATCGGCACCTTTAACATCAACAAGCTTGAGAAGAGTATCAAGTTTAAAGGCATGTGCATCACCACGGTTTGTCCCCACATTCATGCGGTTCCCAGTTTTGAGCACAGCCTCCAGAAGCTTCAAGAACATTCTACTATTGCGGAGCTCCTCGCAAGCAACCTGCAAATTGGGTACAAGTGGAAAACGAAGTTTCATCTTCTGTCTTGTGCAAGAGGGAATCATGTGGGGTAAAAAGAGTCGTGATTATTGAAATCTGAATTTGCAGGAAGGAATCATATGGAAAGTACCAGCAAGAAGCTGGGGAGGTGTCAACTAGAATGTCATGGTACATTTTTGTGTATGCACGTATATGAAAGGAATTTCATTTCTGTTAATTTTAGAATGCATATAATGTCATTGTACTCGCAATTCAAGGCTTTGAATCTCTCTTATTAGTTTTATAAATAAAGGCCAAAGATACAAGGCTCATTTTCCATCATTAAAATCACATTTTGATTCCACTAACTTCGAGGACTGAAAAAAAAAAGGTGAAAGATGCACACAAGGTCCCAGTGCATGTTTAGATCTTGCCTCCATCACAGAACAATCTATTCTTCACTGCAATTACTGCAACTTGTTTTGTGACAGAGAAAACATAACCTCATATTGACTGTTGGATGATATTCTAACCACATTTCATGTTGAATGACAATCAAACCTAGAATACATTAAGCTTTTGAAGGTTGATCATATCTACAATTGCAACATGAAACCAGATGTGACGCAAGAGGAACCCAACAAATTGAAAAAGTGGGAGAGAACAATTACCTCTAGAGTTTCAAACGACTTCCTGAGATACTCTACTTCAGACTCGAAATTAGCTATGTAAAGCATGGCTTCCACCCTTTTGAAGGCAAATGGTACATCAAGCACAGCCTTCAAGAATTTCTCAGCAGGACCAAGCTTGGATGGTGAGTCCTCTTTATGTTCCTTGAGTTTGCGTTCTTCTTCCTTGCTTGGTGCCATCTTTAATAAGCTTTCAAGTAGTTCTGTTCCAAGTGTCTCAGCACTACCTGCAGAAAGGTAGATTTTTGTAGTTGCGTGTTCAGATTCTATTCAGATATAACAAAAAATCCTTATGCAGAATTGGACAGAAATGCCACTATAGCCTAATTACAAATTTAGCAAAGTTTGAAACATGACACATAAACCCCTCCCCAAACTATCATAAAAAGTGAAAACACCACAACTCAATTAAAATGTAACTAAAAAGGAGGGGAAGGGATCCAATGAGTATAACCCACATGATTGTCAGGTAAATGTTTACATTACCACGTTATCTTTCCCAAATTCACCCGCACCCCCCACTCCAAAATTAAGTCAGAAGACATTGTGACTTTCCGGGGAAAAAAAGACATAATAGCAAGATCCATCTGGCAACAAGGGGTAACAACACAAAAAAGAAAACTCCCTACAAGTTAATAATGCCTTGAAACTTCTTTTAGAAACCAAATCAAAGCAATAGTAAATTGGCATATGGCATCACTTTGCAGAGAGTACGACAAAAATGAATAATCAGCTAGCGCCAAAAATAAAATACAGGAACCAATATCACAAATTGAGATAAATACATTATATGGAAAATACCTTCAAACAATGCTTCACAAACTTCTTCAACAGTCACGTTAAGTGCCCTCAGTAAAATTGCAATATTTTGTGACTTTTTAGGATCAAGTACTCTGTCCTCATGTTTTGGTGTAGGAAGAACTGAGCGTGGTGTAGTATCCTTTGGCTTTGGAGTTGGTGTATTGACAACAAACAATGTCTCAATCATTTCCTCGTTTAATCTGCAGCCAACCAATTCAATGCACCCAATCCAAGAAAAATTAACGTTTAAGGGGAAGCAAGAAAGCGAAAACAAAAGAATCAAAGAACATAGTCAATATTGAGTGTCTTACTTGAATGAGCTTGACCTCAACTGATCCCAGACCATTTCACGATCAGAGCTAGCCCTCACTTTATCCCAATGCAATGGCTTCAACTTTGGTTTTGGAGTCTCCTCATTTATCCCCAAATTCTGTTCTTGAGAATTTGGAGGCAACTCAACTGGAGACGCATCTGTTGTTGGATTTGGCAACACAAAAGGCCTTGAAGGTGGTATTAGTTCCGGCGGCCTAGACAATGAATGATCAGTGGGTGTTGAAGGAAATGGAATTTCCCATTGCTTACGTGTTCGTTGGTGGGGCGGTGGAGGTGGAGGTGGTGGTGGTGGTGGTGGTGGTGGAGGCGGTGGAGGGGGAGGGGGAGGTGGAGAAACTCTAGGCTGACCAATGGTTGTTGAGAACACTGGAATCTCCCAATGTTTCCGCTGTGGTGGTGCAGGAGGTGCCGAAGATTCTGCATTTTGATCCAAAACTTTATCTACTTTTGCTGGTTGACCAAAAAGTGTTGTGAGGATGGGAATCTCCCAGTGTTTTCGCTGTGGTTGAAGAGGAGCAGGAGCAGGAGCTGGAGAATCTCTGGTTTGATCCAGGGCATTTTGAACTGTGGCAGAATGATCTGAAGTGTCGTACGATTCTCTTTCTGGCGATGAAAGTGGGTTTGGCATAGGAGATTGCCTATGACGCTCTGAAACATTTGACAGACTTGGAGAATGATCCAACCCATGCTCAACTACTTTCTCAGGTGATGATGGCAGAGAGAAGGCTGAAGAAGAAGACAGAGACTTCTCACTTTGATTCGAAGCATTGGATAATCTAGGTGACGCATGTAAGATTTTCTCCACATTTCTCCCCGGCGATGCATTGGATAATCTTGGTGATGCACATAATACTGCCTCCGCACCTCCCTCACATGATGCAGTGGATAACCTTGGAGACTCAAAGGAAATTTTCTCAGAATTTCTCTGCGGAGATGGTGATTGTAATGCCGGTGATGCACATGAAATTTTCTCCACATTTCTTTCCGGTGAGGTAGTGGATGATGATATTGGTGATCCGCATGAAATTTTCTCAGCATTTCTATCTGTTGGAACATCGGGAAATCCTGATGACGAATAAGAAAATTTCTCATCGTATCTCTCTGACGCATCTGATTTTTTCTCAACATATCTCTCAGGAGATGAGGAAGAAGAACGCACATTTTCAAATGTGACGCCCGATGCTCTCGTTGCCCCATCTGGGTTCTTCCCTGCAGCTCTATTCGGTGATAACGAGAGTGGAGACAACAAAGGAGAGTTGCCATCTCGACCAGAAGCTCTCTCTGGGGTCGAAGATAATGAAGACATTGAAGAAGATTGAACATGCTGATTGTGAACCGGAGATAAAGAAAAATGGCTTCTCTCTGACGATGAGCGTAAAGATCCCTCGCCTGAGTGTGCTTCAGTCTGTGAATGAGCAGGCGGTGGTGGCTGTCGTAGAGGTGGGGATGATGGCGGCAGGGGAGAGCTGTCCACCACAGTAGCTTCTGGCGATTTCGGCTGCGATCTTTTAGGGCTCAAGCTCGCACGCGGTGATAGGCTGATCGAGTGTGATCGATCCGGTGAGCCTGAAGTGGAAGAAGAATACGAGCTAGAACTTGATTCACTGCTTCGACCCACAAAATTCTCGCTCGCAATCGCCGCATACACTCTACGAGAACCTGATCCAGTGCCATTCGAGCTCTCGTGACCACCCAGAGATCCTTTTGGTGAGTAGAATTCCTCTTCATCATCGTCCGCCGTATTGGAACCCACATCATCACGCACCGCTCCACATTGCTGCCTCGAACCTTGCCGCGCAAGTGGCGGAAGCGGACGGAGCTCTGGCGAGTCCATTTTCCGGGGGTCCACAGCGGCACCACCACCAGCACTTCCTCCGCCACCGCCGCCGCCTCCACTACGTCCACCCCGACCAGCATCGTTTGCGCGAGAACCAGAACGATCCTCGACACCCCTCGAATTAACAATGGTACCCAGGTAAAGAAGCTCAGAGCTAGTTGAAGAAGTGTGCCTCACCTTTCGACCTCCATTACCAGATTCAGCACTGGGCGGGAAAGGCCGGAGACTGCTATCGGATCTGAGAGTCTTCTCGTCGGCAGAGTAGCGCTTCCTCCTCCGCCGACAGTACACAATAGCAGAAATGCCGGCAACAACAATAGCACAGACCACAGCACCAATGGCAACTCCGAGAAGCTTACCGGAAGAGGATTTGGATTTGGACGCGTGAGGGAGTATGAGAGATGAGATATTAGCAGGGAAGGAAGCAAACGAAGCAGGAGAAGGAGGGGGAGGGGGTGAAGGGTAGGTAGGGAAAAACGGAGACTGATTAGGGGTAGTGCTGGAAAAGGGGTACTTAGCATTGGGTGGTGAAGGCGGGGAAGGAGGAGGAGGAGGAGGGTTGGGAGGCGGAGCAGGAGGAAGAGAACCCAATGGCTGGAATGGCTCGTGAAGGATCCTGCGCCCTGAAGAAAGAACAGATTTTGAACAGAGAATCTGAGGCAAGAAGGTCAAAAGGAGGAGGAAGATCGTGAAGAAGGGACACATTGTGGCGTCTATGCGTGTCTCTCTCTTTCTGGGAATGAAGGAGGAGGAGGGTGAGGAGAGAAGAAGAGAAAAGAGAAGATACAGTAATGGGTGAAGATTTGCGTAGGACTTTTGCTAGAGAGAGAGAGACGCGCGCGCACAGACACAGTGATAAAGAAGAGAGAGAGTCACAGGTAGAAC
>JANTPZ010097200.1:0-26362 GCA_025593235.1 Vachellia pachyceras
AAAATCAAGTATTGAACTTGTAGGACTCTTAGAAAACCAAAAGGGGGTTTTGTGCGTTTTTGCAAGTTTTATGGCATATTGATGGTTGAATGTTCATAAGGATATTATTCCATGATCTTTAGGGATTTGAGACCCTCAAGAGCACACTTGGAAGGGATCCAAGAGAACTTTGAAGTTAAAGTAAAAAAGGAAAGCAAAGCTAAAGGTAGCAAGACTACTAACTCTTCAAAGCTATTTTATGAACTTGTGTGAATGGTGCCTTGTTTTATGATATATGAGTTTGTGTTATGTGTATGGTATGTGACTTTGATTTCTATGGCCATATGCATGTTAATGTAATGTTTGAACATGTCACATGTATCTTGCTCATACATACTCTATTAAAAGCATTACATGCACATTCACAAGTTTTTGTTAGTTAGTTTTGCTATTGGGATTTGCATAAATCTCATTATCCCCCAACTAACCATGTTGGTGGAAGCTCAAGCAAGGGTAAGGAAAAGTTTATAGATGAATGAAGAAGATGCTCTTGCTTGCATGATTTTTGTATGAATATATGAGTTGCTAAACTCTCCATGAAGTTGATGTGTTGTGACCTATAAACCTCAACATGAAGTATTGATAAATCCATATTTTGCATGAAGAATATTAACCTTTTAGCATGTTGTTTGAGCTTTATTGGGTTAATAAAAGGATTTTTGTTTTAAAAAGAGATTAAAAGAAATTGTGGCCAATTTTGAGATATTTTACCACTCTTTAAATCTCTATTCAAGTGTATTTGTCTTAATATGCCAGAATGTTAAAGGATCAAGGCCTCAAAATGCTCTCTGTGCCATATGCTTTAGCCAACAGACATTTTGGCTGAAGCCAACGAAGATCAATCGCTCTCTGTGCCACATGCTTCAGCCAATAGACATTTTGGCTGAAGCCAGCGAAGTCCTGATGCTCTCTATGCCACATGCTTCATCCAACAGACATTTTGCCTGAAGCCAACGAGGACCAATTGCTCTCTGTGCCATATGCTTCAGCCAACAAGTTTGTTGGCTGAAGCCAACAACATCTGACATCTGTACAACTACAGTAAATCATGTGGGCAACTAATTGAACAGAAAATGTAACGAAATTAGTTAGAAACTAACCAGAAACAGTGAAGGGATGAGGCAATCTTTTACCCAAATCATCTATTTATCCAAGAAGCATTCTTTTATCCATTAGAGAAGCCATCCTCTGATAACATCATCAACTACTTTTTGCAGAGATTCTTTTAGCATCTCCCAATTATTCATCTCCTGGAACACGAAAAGAAAAAAAGCTACAGAGATTTTTGAAAAAAAAAACCACCTCTTTCATCTTCATTCATCTCCTCCCTAATCACACCATTATTCTTTTTCAACAGGAGCATCACCTCTTTCCCCATCCATCATTCCATTCCTTTCTCTTCAGTTAATCTCTTGCCTTCCATCTGCTGAACCTCTTGAAGAAAACCATTCTTCCACTCCTCTCTCACAGACGCAATTGGAGCTCTACTTTCTTTTCCATATCTGGATCAAGCTTCATTGTTCTCATTTCTTGGCTTGATCTCAAACCGTCATCTCTTCATCATCTTCTCTGATCTCCTTCTCTACCAGCACATGGTTTCTCATAGATCCGCTAGCTCAGATTGGTCAATAACCAAGCTCCAGTAGCCACGATCCTAGATCTGCAGTTCGTCTCATTCCATGCTCACGCCACAACACCAGTTCTAGTTTCGCTATTTCCCTTCATCCATCTTGCCGATACATTCTGCAGTATGATCAGCCCCTCTCAGACTGGTGCTGTTATCCTCCTAATCTCTATGTCAGGCTGATTTCTTTGCCACCCAAGGAGACATGACGAGCTTGAGCCTCCATCTATCATAGTGTGCATTTCCTTCCTCATTGAGTCATTCATTTCAGATCAGTTTTATGAATTTGGGATGTATTGAATAGATTTAAAAGTTTGATTCATTCTTTTCCTTTGCTAGCTAAATTGTTATAATTAGACCATATGCTCAGAGTTTGAATTTCTTGATCTAGAGTAGCTATTACTACAGTCATTGGCTTGATTAAGGTTTTGATTGATTAATAGTGAATGATTCATGAGTAATGTTGATTGACATTATTTTTGGAAATGGCTAAGCTGTGTGCGTTCAATTCCTTTGTAGAGCTAGTACAAGGAAATCAATGAATACTACTCAATTGAAATCACATAGTTAAAAAGGCAATGATAGCAAAGTCGTAAGTCCTTGGGAAGCAATTATACATTGATTCATCCTCTTACTTCAATTTGATAGTATCACATTTAGAGTAAAAGAAAACAAAAAAAATTAAATATTAGTTACTCTCATCAATACATTTTCTTAATCACACTTTGTTAAGAAAAAACAAAATAAATAATAGTGTAGGTAATTCAAATCATTGATAGAATCAGTTTCATCTCCTAACTTGTCAAATTAAATTGCTGACTAATTGCATAGAGACATTCAAGCTCCTTAGAGAATCGACCTTAGGCTGTGCCACTATTTGCATAATCTTGAGAATTAAATTTGGCCTCAAAGCAACTAGAGATCAAGTATCATGTAAATATGTGATGATACATGCATGAAAATGGGTTAAAAGTGCTAAGGAATGGTAAATAAGTGATCATGCATGTTAGAGGTTGAACTAAAAAGAGGTTTTGGTAATTTTTAAGAAAAGGGAGATTTCAAAATCAATGGGTTCCAAAGGCCCTGAAAAATTGACCTGTTTCAGACATCAAGGAAAAATAACAAACGATCTTTAATTGAGCTGAAACTTTCCAGTTAAATACTACACATCCCAAGATTTAAATTGATATAAATTTTGTGAAATTTGGATGTGTACATTAAGAGTATGGTTTTCCAAAGTTAAGGGAAAAACTGGAAAAACAGACAGTAACCAATTGGACATTGCTATGGTTTTGGAATAAACTGATTCAAATGGGCAAGGATTGGAACCAATGAGTATTTTCCCCTATAGATCACTTAATAAGCTAAATTTAGAAATTGGAACCACTCCATTTCTAGTTTCATATAATTAATTATGAATTTTCAAAATTGGGCCAGAAATCTGGAAAATGGGCCAGTGAACAGTAACAACGTTTTTGAAATTTCCAGTTCACTAAAAAGGCCAAATTGAGTTATCCAAGGCCCAAGAGTGGTTCATAAGTGATCAAATAAGAGGATATAGGGGGAAAATAGGAGGTTTTACAGTTGACACATGAGACGGAGCCATTCCATCATATTGGTTTTCAAAATTTCTTTTCCTAAAGGAGATGAAAATTTACCCTTTATCAGAGCTGATGAAGATAAATAATACATAACAGATTTAATTTTATTTTTATATCATGTATTTGAAGCGGTTTCAAACAAATGCATATTACCATTGAAAAAACTTTTACCTAAAATGCTGCAAAGTAACGTGACCTAAATCGTTGCAAAATACAGTGACTTAAACCGCAGCTAATTCAACCTAGACACCCTATAGATACCTCTTCCCCCTTCCATTAAATACGCTGCTATACCCCTTCTCCCTTTCATTCGCTCGCTGCTGCTTCTCACTTTTCTGATCGCTTGCTCTCTTTTATGATAGTTTGTTTTTTGTGGTTCTTACTGTTGACACAGTTTACTTTTGTTCTTTTGTTTATATGTTTTTAAGTTTATTTTATTGTTTTTTCTAATTGTATAGATTTTGTTTTCATGTACTTGTATTTTTATCGCACTTTATTTTTCTTTTTTGGATTTCATGTTATCACTTTATTTTGTGCTGTTTTATTTAAATTGTAATTATTTTTGTTTATTTTATTTTTTAAAATTCACATTATATATGTTGAGTAGTTATTAGTAATTTATAAAGTGTAAAAAAAATTTAATTATCTCTAAAAAAGTAAATAAATTTACTATTTCAAAATTTATTTTACTATTTTATTTTTTAATATTTTTAGCATATTTAGTGGCAGTTCTGCAAGTGCTACAAAATCCGATTTTTTTAAAAAAGTTTTCACTGCAAGTTGCAGCGGTTACAAAGTTATGGAGGGAAAATTGTACACTCTTCAAAATAAATGGGGGGAATTTGCATTTTCACTTAGTAGTAGTTTGGAAAACCGCTACAGATTTCTAGACGGAATTTTTTCATGCCTAAAAAGGGCGTGAATTTCCATTTCAACTTAATAGCGGCTCCCTAACCTCAAGCTCAGCAACCGCGTTTCACTAATTTAGAAACGGTTTAGTATCCACTACAAATGTTCATATGTCGTCCCCTCGTTCTTGTTTATGTGGCCGCTGTTTATTACAAACCCTGTAAATTTAGAAGGGTTTTTGCTATGTGTACCGCAATTCTGTAAAACCACTACAATGTTGCTTGCCACGCTATGCTTTGCAGCGGTTGTGTAAACCGCTAGCACATTTTATAGTGTTTGGAGCTCAGTTAAAAAGTAGAGGAAGACCTAAGAGAATGCTAAACAAGGTTATTAAGTGACATTTCTTAATTAACAATATATCTAAGTATTTGTTATGTATGATCTATATTGCTGACTCCAACTACTGGAATAAAGCTTTAACTTGTTGGTGTTATCAGTCGTGATCAATCAAAACAAAATATATTTTTTCCATGGTTAAATCAAAATACTACATCACAAGCATTCTTTTAATTAATCATATTATTCCCAAAACAACTTAAAAACCCAATTACCGCACTTGGATTTCGACACACATAATTGCGAGGCATAAATTCTAACGTGATAAATATTTCTTTTTTATCATTATGCACATTTGCTAACTTGGCCCCTTTCCTGTGATTCATGTGACTTCGCGGTTTCCGTCATCGAAGTAGCTCTTCCTTTAACTTGACTTAAAAAAGGTTGGAAAAAGTAAAAGGACAATCAATAATTGTCAATAAGATTAGCATATACAGCAGAAACTTCCCAGTATCACCCATAACAACCAACAAGCCAAGTCATAAAACCACAAACGTCTTCGTCAAAGCAGAAACATCAATTTCAACAAATGCGACCACTTCATCTTTATCCAATTGTCAAACCTTACATTTAGACCATAATATAGTCCATTTCATATGCATTGAACCATTTTAGACGACTAAAGGTCCAAGAAAATCTAATCTGGAGTTTTTGTCTCGTGGTAGTGTTCATATTGCAAATTTCAGATTTTTGGATCAAATTTGAAAATTCATTATAAATTCTAGAAAAATCGAAACTTGGTGGTTCCAAGTTCTACCGAAAGCTATTTGAGCTCGGTTGGAGGGAAAAATAATTCCAAGAACCAAACCAGTGAAAAACAGACCAAATTCGTATGAAAGGACTGCTGTTCGAATGGTCAAAAATTGATTTCAGATTCCTTTTTATAAATTTGGAAAATCACCATAATTCGTATATAGCTCCAATTTAGATGTTCTAACTATTAATCTGAAGCTCAGGATGTGTATTTTAATCATGCAAAATATCTTAATCGGATTCACATTTTAGCATCGTCAAAACATTGGCAAAATCTCACTGCCTCATGGGCGTTCCAGCAATCAAAAGTGTAATTACATTGCTAAGTTAGGGAATAAGTAGACATAGGTTCATTCAAACATAAAACATATATGTAAACTCTCTGGACTGCCAATATCATCCTCAATCACACCTGAACTCAATGCCTTTGCCCTTAGAAGTACCTATTTGTGCTTTATCATTGAAGGAAGGGTGAGATTTTGGGAAATCTCAGTAGCAACAACTTTTCATCATGTCAAATATGCAAAGCTACAGTTTAATACATCTAAAAATAAGCCATAGAGAACAAAACCTTAAGTACAACTATGCTGAATTAACAACAAGCTAGCCATGCTAAGTTAATAGCAAGCTAGTACACGTTCCCTTAGCAGATAAATAATTAACCATGTACACTTGGGGCAGTTAGTTACTCTGCCATCTATCTGTTGCATCATGGCCATGGAAATATTCATAACATTCATGTAAGGGATTTTACATGTTCTCATGGGTATCTACGGCAACATGGCACAAACAAAAATGGGCCAACAATATGTAATAACATGAGAGGAAAAGAGTCACTAACTGATGTTTTTTCTTCCTTTTTACCTTATGTCCATCCACTTCCTGGATGATTCCTTATTGAGATTGGGTATGTGCCACAGCCTTCCATTTATACATAATTTAGGGTGCATTACATTCACATTATTTACAATTCTATAACTTAGCTAGTTATTCCTTAATCTCCAATTAACCTAAGATTTAGCCTTATTCCTTAGAAACTTTGGAAATTCATAACTTGATGTAGAAAACTCCAATCGAACTGGTCAAGTCTCTATTTAAAGCTCTTCCAATCTTCTATCTATGAAAAATAATAACCAAACATCATATTGTTAGGATCAAGTGCTTCCTGCTAAGCTAAAAGCTATAGCTGTTAGTCAGGATGCAACTCTATTTCCTTAACCCTCAGTAGAACAGAAACCCAAGCACTATAGTTCGACTATTACTTGGCCCCTCATTGGGCCTCTGCCATAGGAGAATTGCTACCAAACCTTGGCTAACAATCTCCCCTTTAGCAATTGTCCCGCTGGGAATCGAACCAATGACCTTAGCTTTAATACCAATTGTTAGAATCAAGCTCTTACTTTCCTTAACCCTCAGTAAAGCAGATGCCCAAACACCATAGTTCAATTATAACTCTATTTCCACAACTCGAGTTATGCACACTTGATTTAAAACTCGAGTTATGAATAAAGGTTTTCAAGTTTCACATTGTAACACTTTCAGTGACAACTCAAGTTACACTAAAAGTTTTCCAAATCTCGAGTTGTTAGCACAAAACTCGAGTATTGCTACATGGAATTCAAATTTTTATCATTTCACTTCTATTACCACTCAAGTTATGAGAAACAAAACTCGAGTATTGTTAGTGCATGATAAGACCAAGAGGGGGTTGAATTGGTCTCTTTAAAAATTTAAAACTTAAAGTACAAGAGTAAGAACAATGTCACCGAGAGAAAAGAGGAAAGATGAATAAAGGGATTTATCATGATTCAGTCCCTCTGACCTACTTCCAGTCCTCAGAGTACCTCTGAGCTTTGTAATCCACTAATCACCAATAAATCAGGCTCACCAGCCTTTATAATGGAGATTCACACTCCCCCTTATAATACTCAATGAAAAAGAGTCTCACACTCTCTGTTTTAGGCCAACTTATAGCACAATAAATTCAAGGTCCCAACCTTGGATTATCTCACAGATTTACAGAATATATTGCTCAAGAAAACTCTCTTAAAAAGTAGATAGCAATCAATGAAGTTCAGAATAAGAATTTAAGAAATCACAGAGAGATAGATGAATGGACTTTAATGTTCATAAAGATGGTCGCTATCTCTGTAGTGAATGCTTGGAGCTTTTTATAGATGAGAGAAATGAAGTTGCAGTTAGATATAGTTTATTATCCGTTACTCTCATCAACCAACTCATCATCTTCGCCATTAATGCAGCATTAAATGAGTCTGAGGAATGTTGACGACAATGATGATGGTTTTCAAAAAAACTTTGAATTTTTTATGCTAATGTTGAATCACTCGAGTTCCATGTGTTAACACTTGAGTTTCATGCTTGCAAAATGTTTTCAAATTCAAAACTTCAGAAGAAAACTCGAGTTGCTCTTGAAGTGTTGTTAACACTCGAGTTTTGGTTTCAAACACTCAAGTTATGAGAGTTGAAAATGTTTTCAAGGTATTAGGTTAGGCATGAGCTTGCTTAGCCCTCCCTTGCATTCAATTATGGAGGTGGTTTTTTGATTTGGAAGTAAAGTCAATCCACATGGACATAAAAGTGAAAAGAAAAGGGCAAAGAGCATGAACAACATATAATTAACATTTGGATTCTAGATTCTTAATGAGATTTTTATGACTTATACTCAAGTCACAATACAGCAAATTAACGTTTGGATTCCAACTAGGAGAAGTGCACATATTTAGTGTCAAACAATATCTCGAACATAATTGCCTCTAACAGAAAGATAATTGTGCTTGGCTAAAAAAGTTCAAGAAATTCAAAAAAACCAATTACATTATCCCTAACCCATTATGCCACCACACCACAAGCCCCCAAAATACAGTCAATTTCATCTTCATATATTCAAAAATTTGCATAAAAATTCATCTATAATCAAATTTACCCCAAAAAAAAAAAATTCAACACCATGTATTCCAAATCCAATGCCAAATTCATGTTCAATTAGCCAAATTAAGCCTTTCCATGATATTTAATCAATGTTTCCAAGCGCCAAACATCATCAAAATCATAAATGCCAACATTTAATATAGGTTCGAGAAAAATAATAACCGCAACTAACAGTTTCCAACCAAAAGTCATGTTAATTAGAAGATGGAAGTTTAAGCTTCAATATAATATACACCTGAAAAACTCAAGCAACTTCTAACGGCACAGGGCATTCGGATTCCCAGCAGCCATAGGCGATTCAAGCTTAAAACCAAACTTCATTTGATTGAATTTTTTTTTTCTTGGGACGGGGGTTTTAGAACAATGAATTTTTCTTAGTTTTGACAGAGGGGAAAAAAGAAATTTTGTTAATCTAATAACAACTTATTTATCCTTAAATGGCGGCGAATATTTATGCTGTTAAATTTTTGTTTTTGTTGTAAAACTATTGACATAGGAAAAAGAAAATCTTTAATCTAATATCAAATAGTGGAGGCCTTATTAAAGATATCGACAATGCTTGAAGAGATAAGACATTCAATAATGCTTTAGTCACAATCATTAATTTTGAAGTAATCACCTTAATTAATTTAATCATGGAAAAAAATCTTTGCAGTTGTTGCACCATCACATCTTATTAAGTATATTTCAAGGTATATCACACATCCAGTCAAAAGAAGTTGTTTATAGGGGACCCATTTTGGGAGAAAATTAGAGGGACCCAAGCAAGCTGCCAGTGGCACTTAATATTCAAGAGTCAGGTAAATTTGCAAGTGATACAGTATAGGCGAAAGAAAGTGATAGTGATAATATATATATATATATATATATGATAATTTAGATTTTCACCGAATTTTAGATATTGGAATGTACAAAATTCTCCGCATAAATTATGGGGATAATTGCTAGGCAATCTCATAAGCAACTAAACCACCAAAGAGTAGCTTTAGTTGTTCTTAACACCTTCGTTATTCTCCATATTTCAACAATTTATTCATGCACATAGACTAATTTCAGATTTTTTTCAGAATACATATACACACAATTACACATGCATGTACATATATGTCTCAAAGGAATAAACCAACATTTGTAGTGACTAAATTTCAAACCAAAAATTATCTACTAAAATTTCTTTACATTACTGTAGCCTTAACTATCAAAACTCAAATTATTAAAATACTAACTCTAAAAATTTCCTCAGATCAAACTAAAATTATTATCATTAGAAATATAAAAATATATAGAATAACTTTTATGAACGAAGTTTGTAGGAAAAAAATATAATTAACCTAAGTTATCCCAACGAAACGAAACGAACTTAATCAGAGCGCTATTTATAATACGTTCCCCTTGCTGATCACTCTCTCCCTCATTCTCTTTCTTTCCTTCTTGTATTTTCTTCTCCTTTTTCCTTCTTTTCCTCCTTCCTCATCATCCTGTTGGCCACTTTTTTTCTTCAACCGCCCAATTTTTTTCTTCAACTGCTGACATCTTGCCTCTTTTTTAATCTTCCTTTTCTTTTCTTGCCCACATCTTGTCTTTCTTTTTTGTTTTCTTTTTCGTTTTCTTCCCTTCTTCCTTCTTCTTTCACCTTTTTACTGTTATTTTTCCTCAATAAATGCAAAATGCTATAAAATACTATTATAAGTAACTTTCGTCTAGAATTTAACCCTTAATATGTAGAATATTTTTTCTGATAAATGTTTGGGCAATTTACTTATTTTTTAAAATTTCCTTAAAAATAAAATTATCTCCTGAAACAATTTCATACTTATCCAAAATTTTATAATTGACTTCCCGAAGCATAAATTACATTCTATATCACACAGGTCAAATTTTGGGATGTTACAAAGCCTGGTCATAAAACCATAAACGACTGAGTAAAATATAAACAATGACTCATTGCTTGTTTGGGAACTGCTTTCTCCCAACGGGCACTTAAACCAAGACAAAAAGTATCTTAAAATCCGTATAAAGTATCTCAAAATCTTTAAAATATCTCGAAATATGTAAATTCCTCTTCTAAACGGAATTCTCAAACACACACTTAGAGTCTTCATCAAAGCAGAAACATCAATATCAGCATAGTGTGACCATTTCATGTTTATCCAATGACCGTCAAGCCTATGTATATAATTGAATCAAAGTGAGGAAGGAAGCATATAGAGAAAATGGGATATTCAGTTAAAGAACAAGTGTGGTGGGTGGTGTCTGTTATTATAATAATATTATTAGTGTTTAATGGAGGAAGTGAGGGATGCTTGAAAGAGGAGAGAGAAGCTCTTCTGAAACTGAAAGAAGCTTTCAATTACCCAAATGGCTCTTCGCTTCCTTCTTGGAACAACCTTAACCATTCTGATTGCTGTAGTTGGGAGGGAATCGGCTGTGAAAGCTCCACAAAGAGGGTTATAAGCCTTCTTCTGAAGAACACGAGAACTCAAGAGTGGTCGTTGAATGCTTCTTATTTTCTCCCTTTCCACCAACTTCAAGTATTGGATTTGTCTGGAAATTCTTTGTCAGGTCTCTTTCTCCTCCCCACTAACTATTATTTAGAACATAATTAAGTGAAACTAACGATATTTTTTTGTTATTATTGGAGCAGGGCTATTTGGCGAGATTAGGTTGGACAACTTGCAAACTTTGTATCTGGAAGATAATCAGCTAACGGAAATCCCTTTCTTTGGTGATTGAATGTTATTTTCCAAATTATGTTAGATGAGGCCATATCATGTTCTTTGGTTCTTTTTTTTTTTAGACAAAAAACAATTAAAGCTTATAAATCGTTGAAAATATGACTGGAGTTGAATAAGATGGCGTTTTTACATGATGGTGCTTATTATATTTAAACATATAATATAAGGACATAAAACTTAAAATAATTTTTTTTTGCTTTCTTATGACTTCTTTTAATATTTCTATTTCATATTTTGCAGATGATTTTCATTCAAGCAATTCGAAGACTTTGGAATTCTCTAACAGGTCTCTCATATCTCTAACCTCCTTGCGGATATTGTCCCTTTCTAACAATAGCATAAAAGGGTCACTGCCACAACAAGGTATTATATTTGTAAATTAACCCCCCAAGTTTAGAATAAATTGGTTTAGCGTGCATCCACTAATACCGTAAAATTTTTTGGTTCCGTAAAAGTTTTTTGGTTAAGATACAGAAATACCTATAAATTTATATCAATAAAAAGCCCATAAACATTAAAATCTAAAGGAAAATGACAACTATTAAAATCAATTGATGACTGTTACTTTTTTCATGTGATTCTTGCCTTGATTTTAAAGTTTAAAGGTATTTTTGCTCAAAAAAATGTATTGTTGGGTGGATATTGGATAACATTAAACCAAGTTTTTGATATCAACGTTTAAGGCATCACTTAAAGTTTTCCTTTTTATTTCTCCTAAACCATCACTTAAAGCATTTAACAAAAAAATGTATACGTTGCAGGAGGGTTGTGCAATATGAAGAATCTGAAAGTATTATCCCTTGGCCTCAACAAGTTTGAGGGACTTCTTCCTCCATGCTTAAGTAATTTGACATCTCTCCATGAACTTGATCTTCAATCCAATGGTTTTGAAGGACCCTTCCCTTCCTCACTCTTCAATTCTCTAAAGTCCCTCGCATACATTACCTTAGAAGAAAACGCTTTCACTGGCATAGCATCACTTTCTTTGTTTGCCAACCACACCAACCTCCAAGTCTTCACGATCTCTTGTTCTAATAACCCTAATCTCAAGCTTGAAACTGAAAATCCCCAATTCATCCCTTCCTTCCAATTGAAGATTTTCAGTGTTGTCGAATGTCCTATGAATGAAGCAAGCAGTCACAAGAGTATACCTTCTTTTCTTCTTCATCAATATGACCTAAGAGTTCTACAACTAAAATATTTGAACATTTCTGGAAGTTTCCCAAACTGGCTTTTGGAAAACAACACCAAATTATACTCTTTTAGTGTCCAGCACAACTTCTTGACTGGTCCCTTTGAGCTTTACTCCGGCTCAAAATTACTCAATATGCAATATTTTGATGCTTCCTATAACCCTATTAATGATGAAATCCCACCTCATATGGGCAATGCTTTTCCCAACTTGCTCTCTCTGAACATGTCTTCAAATTCATTACAAGGTGGATTTCCAGCTTCGCTTGGTTACATGAGGCAGTTGAATTCACTAGACTTGTCCAATAACAATTTGTCTGGCTACTTGCCCCAAGAATTTGGGAAGGGTAGCAATGACTTGAGATTTTTGAAGTTGTCAAACAACAGCTTAAGTGGCCCATGTTTACCAGAGGATTCAAATTTCACTCATTTGTTGACTGTGGATCTTAGCAGCAACAACTTCAACAGACAAATACCAGATGGGATTATTAAGAGTTTAGAATTAAGAATGTTGGATTTAAGTGCAAACCAACTAAATGGTGAAATACCTAGTTGGATTGGAAACTTCAAGCATTTGGGTTACCTCATTTTGTCCCAAAATTCAATGGCAGGTCCAATTCCAAAAGGCTTTTGCAACTTAATTGAGCTCAAATATCTAGACATTTCTCAAAATAGGTTCAGTGGAACTTTGCCGAGCTGCTTGAATATGCCAGCATTGAGCTACATGCATTTGCAAAGAAATAATTTTTCGGGACCCATACCTTCTGCTTTGGCCAAATCTCCGTTGTTGTTAACTTTGGATTTGACAAAGAATAGATTTTCAAGTCAAATTCCGAGGTGGTTCAAGTCAATGTTGAATTTAAGGGTCCTCCTCCTAAAAGGAAACAAACTAGAAGGTTTTATTCCTGAAGATATATGCAAGCTTAAAAACCTAAGCATACTTGATCTTTCCCAAAACAAGCTTTCTGGAGGCATACCATATTGTTTGAATGTCATCACTTTTAAAAGGATGAAAGCAATGGGCGGAACCATACTAGGAAAGTTTTTTGTCCCATGGACTACGAAAGGCCCAATTTTTGACTTCAATTATACAACTGGTGAGTTTGTCCAAGGTGAATATGAAAGAAACTTCTCATGGTATGAGGAACAAGAAGTAAACTTCATGTCAAAAAGAAGGTACGAATCTTATGTGGGAAACATATTGGATTTAATGTCTGGCCTAGATCTCTCTAATAATCAACTCATGGGTGAAATACCTTTTCAAATTGGATACTTGAACACTATACATGTGTTAAATTTGTCAAACAACTATTTGACAGGACCTATTCCTCAAACGTTTTCTAGCCTTGAGGAAATAGAAAGTTTAGATCTTTCTTACAACAATTTGACGGGTCAGATCCCTTCCCAACTAACGCAATTGTACTCTCTGTCTACCTTTTCTGTGGCTCACAATAATCTTTCTGGTATGGTGCCTGAGATGAAAAATCAATTTTCAACTTTTGATCTGAGGTCTTATGAAGGGAACCCTTTGCTTTGTGGTCCACCTCTACAGCACAAATGTTCATCACTATGGAGACAAGTAAACCCATTTCATTCAGAAGAACACAACTTCCGAGATGCTTTCTTATGGAGTTTTGCAGGAGCATTTGTGGTCCTTTTTCTCGGTGTCTCTAGCTTAATGTATTTCAAGTTTTTTAGAATTACAAGTGAACTAAAGGGAGTTAGGAAGTTAATTGCATGGATAGAAGCAAGAGAGAGAGAACTTTAGTTCATGAGATTTTGATTGTACAACTGATGGTGAACTTTTGTGTTTTTTGACTGAACTGATGGTGAACTCTATAATTGCAATAATGAAAGAAATCCAATTTTGGTCTTCAGTTAACAAAATGGAAATTTTACTTGAATAGTAAGCCTCTTAACCGTACTAAACTTTGTAACACAGTTTCACACACACACACACGGTAACACATCTTATATAACCCTCTTAGCTTCATTTTATGTCAATATGGAATCACCTTTGGGCCTTGAATGATTTAGAGTAACCCAAGAATGGAAAATGAAAATTTCAAGTTTTAGGGTTACTATTCACAGAATTTTGGTCCAACTTTGGAAATTCATAACTAATTATAGAAAAATCAAAATTGAGTAGTTCCAATTTCTATTTGATGCTTATAAGTTCCTCTATGGGGGAAAAATACTCATTGGGTCATTAACTTGCCCAATTGATACAGTTTATTGCACAAAGATTCACTGTTCGTTTGGTAATTTTTCTATTTCTCAGGTTTTTCTGTGATTTTTCGCTAACCTTAGAACATCATAACTATCCGTAAAAAAATCTAAATCCAGTGATATTTGGCTGATTTAAAAGCTTGCAATATGAACTATATTTCTGAAAGAATTCAACTCATTTGGAGTTCATTTGCTATATTTCTCATCAGCCCAAAGTTGTGGTTTTCACCAACCTTGTAACAACTTTTATGAAAAATCATGACTTCCTTTTCTTCCTTTTTGGCATGCTCTCCTTTTTACCTCTTTTACTCTTGGTTAACATGCACTTATAGATATCTAAAGCATGCATTTACATAACTTTGACTAGCATCCATGTTGAGATTTAATTTTTTCAAAACTACATGGAAATTCACATAAAATCATACATTAATGTACATAATTAAAATGCAAACATAAGGGCACCATAAACTTGCTTTAAGTATCATTCATCTTGTCCTTACCCTTTGATGATCTTCCACCTACATGGTTAGTTGGGGAGGATTGTTAGACTGGCTGTCACCCAAGAGGGGGTGAATTGGGTGTCATAAAATTTTCGTTAAATCAAAGAGTAAACAAAAACCAAGTTATTGAAAGAAAGAGCAGAGCAGAGAAGATGAACACGGTGATTTATCCTGGTACGGTCCTCCTAACCTATGTCCAGTCCTCAGAGCTCCTCTGAGATTTTCTAATCCACTAACAACAATAACATCAGGCTTCTCAAGCCTTTACAAAGGGAATCACACTCCCCCTCACGATTTGCACTATAACAGAGACCAATATGCTCTACTTTCTCAACTCAAACTCAGCCCAACAATATCAAGATCCCAATATTGAGTTTCTCACAGAAAAATAATGAGTTTGGATGAACTGATATACTCTCTCAAAGAGTGGATAGATAAACATTGAAGATCTCGAAGAAGTATAATATCAGAGTCCTAATGTGGTGGGATTTCCACGAATCCAAACTCTTTGTTTTGAGCTTGGTGACTCCATATACTTCATTTTCTCCACTTTCTCTGTTCGTTGCTTCCTCATATTTATAGATGTTGGCAAATTATATCTGTTGGAGAGGAGCGTTGTATTTTCTATTCAGCTTTGCTCTTGTGCTCTGTTTTTCAAACTTGGTCTGCTCTGACAGATTTGTTTGTTGAAAGAGAAAGAATAGCCGTTGGAGTCCTGACAAGAAGCAAGTATTTGTTGAAGAGGATTAATCCGTTAGAGAGTGTTATGCTTCCATTACACTTCAGCTTCAATGGATGAGGTTGTATAATTTCTGTGTTAAATGGCTCTGACACGAAGAGAGATGTTAACTGTGAATTTGTCTGTTGAGAGGCCATGCTGGAGAAATATTTAGATATGCATATTTCCTGTTAATAAGTCTAAGCATGAAGCATTTATGAGAGCAGTTGATATTCAAAAAGCTGTTACGCAAATAAGGAAAGTAGGTGTGCAGCATAGGAGAAATGTGTCAGAGATAAAGTGGTGAGAGAAATAGTGTTCAAGCATAAGACTTCAATGCTTGAGTGTTGCTCAGAATATTTCAAAGAAAAACTCAATGCTATGACATAATACTCGAGTGTCATATGAAAGTGTTTGAAAAATAATTTAATACTCGAGTGTTAAATCATAGTGCTTGAGTACTGACAATGCTTCTTGAGATTGCTCGACCATTCTGTGTAAGTATTGTGAAGAAGAGTAAAAAGGAGTTCAATACTCAAGTGATAAAATTGGAGTGCTCGAGTATTAGGAGTGCTGGCAATCAGTGCTGGAGCATTCTCAAGGAGTATTGATGAATAGTAAAAATTTTGAGCCTGATGCTCGAGTATTGGATGCTAGTGCTCGAGCATATGCAGTACTTCCAGTTAATACTTGTAGTGTTTGCTCCCAATGTTGTATGAAAAACTTCAATACTCGAGTACTGAGAATCTGTGCTCGAGTATTGGTTCTGCTAGATGCCTTTGCTGGAGCATTTCTTGACAGCACAAAGAGAAGAGACACAATACTCGAGTACTGTGTTTCTAGTGCTTGAGCATTGGTTGTGCTTTTAGCTAGTGCTTGGAGTATTCTGTGAAAGCATTGAGTCTTAGAAGCACGATGCTCGAGCATTAAGTGTCAATGCTCGAGTGCTGGCAGTGCTTGATCCGTATGCTGGAGCATTGAGTGAAAGCACTGCATGGATAGCTGATTTTTGAGCTCAGTGCTTGAGCACTAGATGCCAGTGCTCAAGCATTGGCATGTTTTGTGGAGAAAACCTGATTCTGAAACCTGATGCTCGAGCATTAGAGATCCAGTGCTCGAGCACAGCTTGTAGCTCAACTTGCAATGATCATAACTCTCTAATTTCTACTCCAAACCTTGCATATAATATATCAATGGAAATCCCTGCATGTCTACTTTCATATGAAACAAGAATTAGTACCAAATAATGTATATAAAGAGAGTTATGATAGATTCAATAAGAAAAGGTCAGAAAAAATGTGTTCAATTTTGACCACCAAGTTTAGAAATTTATATCTCCTTCATTTGAAATCATTCAATGCTGTTCTTGGTGTCTATGAAACATAATTTGAGTCTCGTTTCATATGAAATTGGTTTCACATCAATCAGAGCTATATTTTAGGAGATATGATCAAAATACCAGGCATATGTCAAGCTGTTAGGAAACAGAGGAGGCTGATGCTCGAGTATTAGAGATCTAGTGCTTGAGCATTGGCTTCCCAGAGGTCAATGGAAGCTCCGAAAACACATCATACTTGAGCATTAACTTCCAGAATCAGTTTTGAGCATCCAAATGAAGCTTAGATGAATGGTTAACCAATGTATAATGATAAAACATCTATTTAAAATATTTTAATGATAAAACATCTATTTAAAACATTTTAACATTCATGGTAAAAATTTATTTATAAAAATCGATATGCATGGTAAATATGTATTGTGAAAACTTTTTGCATTGTAAAAACATTTTGCTCTTACTTGACATCATCAAAACTAATCATATCTAACAAGGATGAGATTTTGGGAAATCTCAATAGCAAAACCTTCTAACTCACTTTTGTAAAAATTGCATGACAACTTTAAATAAAAGTGAGTTCATGAAATGTGCAACATGTAACAATTAAATGCATATGGCCATAGCACACAAAAGCACATATTCACACTTTCAATCATCATAAACTTTTAATACAAAGTCATGCATAAATTCATCCACATTTTCAAAGCAATTTAGTTTAAGGTTAGAGGGTTTTGCTACCTTGTTGCTTTAGCTTTTCCTTTAGCTCTCTTTGAACTTTGAAGATCTCTTGTTCCTCTTTCCCAGTAGGCACTGAGTTCTCATCTTCCTAAACACGATTCAATAATATATTCATCAATTTCCAACCATTACCAAGCCATGAAAGTTACAAAAACACAATAGTCCTCCTCTTGCAATTTTACACTCCCTAGAAGTTGAAAACTTGCTTAAACGATTTCCAATGCTTCCCAAAACTTTTTCTCACTTATACCTTACACAATTTTGCCTTCTAAACTCAATGGAAGCATCAAAATCATCAAAATCCAACTCCTTCACAAATTCCCCTGCAAATCGAAATGTTTCCAAAAATTGGGAAAAATGGGATTTTTCAACTTCTATCTTCTTAAACATGTATTAACACATTCCTACACCATTTTCTCATAATTGAACATCATAAAATTATTCATTTTCCTTCAAGAACAGTGCCAAACAGTGCTGCATGAACAGTAATAACTTAAACAATTTCAATACAACCATCAATAGGTTCCTAAGCATGCTTGGAGTTGTTTTCTAGCAACACTTTCATCTAAATCTCACCTTGTTATTTCTCTCTCTCCAAACCTTAATATTCCAGCAGCCAAAATTCATAATAATCCATGAAATTAAACCATTGAAAGTGAAGAGGACAGCCTAGGGATTAAAATAGAGAAGATTTCATCAAGAAATCCCAACTTACCTTGAAGTTTTATGAAGATGTTCTTCTCTTGAACCTCAAGAATGGAAGATGCCATTTCCTCTCCTTCCTCTTCTCTTTCTTGTCGTGAAAGTGGCTGGAGAATGGCTGGAGAAATCTGATCTAAAAAGGTAATAATGAGGTGGCATTTTAATCTAATGGTATAAATTGTTTCTTGCAAAATTGTCATGATATAATGGTCCTTATTTAGCTACCAATATGAACACCTTTTCCTTTCTCATTGGTTGCTGAAAAGTGGTCATTATTGAGGTTAAAAATCTGGTTGGGCTTTGGTTACACTAACCAAACCAAATCCCCATTCGGTTACTTCAACCGATTATGATTTTCACTAGTAACCGAAATTTTATTCCAGAAAATTTTGCTTTGCTTTCCTGGAGATCTTTTATTCCTCTTATAATCCCCATAATTCATTTACTAATATGGCAAAAAAATTTCCCAAAAATACCCCTGAAATTCGTCCAAAACTAACAGGATAATTTTATATTGTCCAAAATCCCTGAAAACGTGCAATCGGAGGGCAAATACTTTTAGGGCTTTAAAAATTCTACCTTTTTCACTGATGCTCTAGCCCTTTTTCTTTTCCCAAAATTCTCTCTAGATTGTCCAAAATTAATTTTTGAAATAAATTATTTTCAAGGATTTTCGGGTCTTTTTCCCGATTTTCGGGAAAATCGCCTTAATCGTATATCGGGTAGTAATTTTATTAAATACTGTAAAATTCACTGAATTTTTCTATACCCTGAACTCAACTGATTAAGGTCTCTTGATACTTTAAATAATTATGTTTGGCTGTTAAATCTTTAAAAATTCTATAAATAAATATCTAGGCCGATTTTCAGCAATCCGTCAAATCTCTGTCAATCAGTGAGTTCTGCTCTATCTTTTAGGCATCTGTGACTTTTTCTGATATTTTGGTCAATGGTTGACTTTTTGACTTGACTTTGTCAAATGACCATAATGCCCTTATACTTTCTCTTAATTACCAAAATGCCCTTACACTATCTAACTTTTCGTAATTCCCATTTTGCCCTTGACTTTTTCACCCTTTATCTTTTGTGTAATGACCTTTGGGTCCTTCCCAGGAGCTCACCCATCCTGACACTACTCTAGGGTGAGCACGCTTAACTGCGGAGTTCTCATAAAATTTCTCCCCCTGAGCCAATTCTGACTTTGTGTTATCCAGCCCATCAGCATCAACTTTTTCCGTACTTTCTATCTGTTGGCTCTAACTTGACTTTTGACTACTGATTTGGCTCTTTCTATTCAATAATCATATTGCCGTTGGTCTTTATACTTAATGACATTTATGTTTCTCCTTACATTCTTAGTAATTTCAAAGCTATAGGACTAATTTGACCAAGGTCTCTTTGGTCCATTGACATCTTCTCTTTCTGTACTTTTATTTCTGGGCCTTATCTTATCTTTAACTATTAGTTTGGCCTCTATTTCAATTTATGGAAAATGGTGGATATTACACACACACACACTCACTCACTTTCTTTCCCTTAATGTGGCCAGTGATTATATGATCAATGTTCCGATAAAAAAAATTATAGCTGTTGAAAAAGGATCCCGTTTGGGTATGGCGTTCATTGAAAGTGATGAATACTCAAATTCATCATATTTGGTTTAATCTTGTAACTTGCACAGCTGAACCTCTTGTAACTTAATGACAATCCAAGTTTAAGAATTAACAAGTCCAAATTCAATATTCACAATATGTGTATAAGGTATTCACAAGACTAATTTTTGCTAAAAATGGCCAGCCTCAACAATTTGTAACTTAATGACAATCCAGGTTTGAAAATTAACAAGTTTAAATTTGATACTCCCTCCCGTGTATAATATAGGTTATATACAACTTGATCCAGGATAATAAATGTTAATTTTGCCAAAGAGAAGAGATTTGGTAAAATCCCTAAAAAATCACTTGAGTTTGGAAATCCAAAAAAAGGTCATATGAATAATCACAATGGTATATAAAGGATAAAATAGTTGAACTCATGGGAGTGTCTTCACTTTTGCATTGATCCATTCCAAACTTCTTCAATAGCTCTTTTAGGTAAGCTGTTTGGCTTATGAAAATGCCATTCTTTCTTTGTTTTATTTGAAGGCTAAGGAAGAAATTTAATTCTCCCATCATTGACATCTCCTATTCTTATGGTTGGGGATTGCACCTAGGTTTCTAGGGCATTCTGGATTATAAAGCTTATATCATATTCATACTCTTTGAATTTAATCTAATTATGGAACTTCTTTTTAATATTCAATTAGTGTAATTCCCTTATTCTCTTGAAATCACTAGTTCTCTAGGTTTCTAGGAATTAATTAATGGTAAATGGATATAATATAAATATGGTATGAGCTAAGCATTGAGATATTTCTTATTAATTAGTTAATTATAGGTTTCTAGATGAGATTAAAAGGCTAAAAGTGTTGATAAGCAAGATGTCTTGCTTGTCCTTGTGCTTAGATAAATAAGGAACTAAATTAGATCATGTAAAACATACTTGATACTCTTGAATTAAATTGTTAATTACGCTTAACTAGATAGGATAGACATTAGGCTGCTTAGGGATTGACCTAGGTTAATGCTACTATATTGCATTCTAGCTTAGTTTTTGACGCTGTTGCTGGGGAGCCTTGATCTATTAGGTAATTGAGTGTCAATTATCAACAATACTTAAGATATTGACCACTTCTTTGAAATCAATGACAACTTCTAAAATGGTGTAATATTACTGAAGGTAAGTTTGGTTTTTGTTGATACCTTGTTTTGATGATAACAAATAAATGATTTTGTGAAAATTCAGGCAATTGAAAATATTTTAGAAAATATGAGAACACTTTTGTTTTCAATGCTTCATAAAAATACTCAAGTGTTTTTGTTAAAGTATCAACAATACTTGAGCATTGGAATTCAATGCTCTAGCACTGTGGTTTTTAAACTTAAGAAAAATTAGTGGTCTTAGTGAATACTCCAAGTCTTGTCATGAAGTATTGCCAATACTCGAGCATTGGAAGTCAATATTCGAGTATTGTGTTTTGTAAATGAAGTTTAACTATATGCTCTCAGTGAACACTTCAAGCATTAGCATAAAGCATTGCTAATACTCAAGCATTGTATCTCAATACTCGAGCATTAGGCTAAACCAGGACTTTCAAACAGTGCTGCTATATAGTACTTCAAGTATTGGCTGACAGTAGAGCCAAGGCTTGAGCACCAGGTTCAGAATGCTCAAGCATCGAGGTTTTTAAAAACACTTCCAATCAATACTCCAAGCACTGGCTGAAAGTATGGCCAGTGCTCAAGCACTAAAATATTTTCCAACAATCGAGCCACCTCGAATTGCCAAAAAATATTTTCCAAACTTTCAATTTACTAATTGCCACCAGAATAGTAAAGAGGAATTAAGGATAATAAAACCGTTGCTTAATTATAACTCTTAAATTCAAATAATAGAATTAAAGTTAGCAAAAGATTATTTGATCCAAGATTGTAAGCCACCTTAGAAAATCACAAAATATTTACTCTGAAATCAATATAAACGTCACACCAGAATATTATGATTGAAACCAATGTTAAATTAGCCCAATATCAATTGCTAAACAATAATTCAGTCACAATAATCTCCAAAATAAATCATATCAAACAACATAAATTTTCCCAATAATTAAAAAAACTATCCTAAGACCTAGGAATTGTTAAACAATTATTGGACAGGAAATTAAAGTAAATAAAAACTCCCCTTTGAAGAATCAAGCTCCTGCCATTGTTGCTCAATCAGAGAATTAAAGAACTAGCCAAGAATTGCCATGGAAAATCCTAGAAATTCAAACGCTTCAGAATTCACCCTCTTCGATGGTCAACTGGAACAGTAAAGTTGAGGATGGGAGTGTGGTGGTTCAAGCTCAGCCACGTTGCTCCAGGTTTTGTGGAAAGGAATGAGGAATTGGATGTGCGCCACTAGAATGAATTCTTCAAGCTTGTGTACGTGCCGCTTGTTGTCTCCCAGTGTGCCGCTTGAGAATTGAGGATGAAGGAATGGATGATATGTTGTTGGCGGTTGTGTGTGGATGAGGCTTTGAATGGATGAATGCATAATGGGTTAGGGTTGAATGAATTGTGGGCCCACGGCTTGTGGTGAAAATGGATGATTTGTGTGCGGCTAGGAATGCTTACGTCACCGCTTGTTTTTGTGCGTGAGTGAATAAATCCCTTATTGAATAGTGCCACCTGGAATGATTTCTGATTCTTCCACGTGAATTCCTCTATGCAATTTAATAATAATAATATAATATAATATAATATAATATATTATATGAAATAATATAAAAGAAATATATTTGTGGTGGTCCTTAATTTGAAGTTTAAAGGACATAACAGTCTCTTAGATTTCCTAATTCAGATTCAAAATCAAGATTTACTAATTTGAATTCAGGATCTTCTAAGATTTTATTGATAGATATATTAATTCAAATTTAGCTTTTGATCTCAATTTCTTCCACAAATACCTTAATTGGCTTTTATTTCATAAAATAATCATTAATCATAATTAAAGAAATTAAGCTCAATAAAAGCCAAATAATAGCACTAAAATCCCTTGAAACGCTACAAATTCACTTGATAAAATATAATTATTTCAATTCCCCCACACTTAGCCTTTTGCACTCCTGGGCAAAACTTTAATAAAGAAGAACCTAAAAGAAATACCCAATGCAAGTAAACATCAACCCAACTAAGATTAGTATGCTATTAATTCAAGCAAATTTTTTTTTTAGTTAATCAACAATCATAGAATACTTTAGTGTAAAGAAATTAACACGAGAAACATAGCAAGATAAAGGAAGGGAAACATAATGGAGCTCAGATAGGGTATAAGTGTTTCACCCATCTCTCAAATAGGGAATTTTTCAGTCAATTCACCTAGATTAGTACCTACCATAGGCTTGTAAAGATTCTAATCTCTCCACCACTAACATACCTTTAACTTGTTATCAAGGGGACTTGAAGGGTTGTAATGTTGAAATGTAAGGCCAAATCAATGGAATAAATTAACAAGTGAAATATATGAGTACTGAATAGATAACTCAAAGTGAGTTGAAGTATAACCATGAAAAAACACCAAATGTGTAGATTTTAAACTTTCTGCTCAGAAATCTTTGCTCTTCAAACAACCACAAGATGCCTTATTTCAATTCAAAAAATTTTTAAACCTTTTTCTTCTTTTTTTCTTTTTTTTTTTGCATTTTTCTATCTCTCTCTCTGTTTTTTTTCCGTATCCAAACACAGGAAGGCAACGATATAGAGTTCATGATATACTTTTCAAGGTGCAGTATCAAATATACTCATGCAGAACACTTGCTAGAAGAGATGAATGAAATAAAAGTGAAGGCTTAAAGGGGTGAACAAAGGTCAAATCAAGTGGCTTGTGTTTATGTAGAGGGTTTAGAAATGAATGCCCCTATCATCCTCACAAATCAATGTATTAATGTAGTCTTGAAAAAGAATCTAGACAAGTTCTAGAGGTTAACTAAACCTAGGTAAAAATCACACAAGAAAAAGAAGAATGTAAGGCTCAAAGATCCTTCCGAGAGGGCTTTTTTTCAAGATGTTTTCTATTTAAGGATCAACTTATGAAACAAGGTTAATAACACTGCACCAAAGACATTCTACTATGCCAATCAACTAAGAATATAATTCACTCAAATAAAATGCAAGCAAACCAGTCGTACAGCATTCACAACCATTGTGTAAAAAAATGTTTGATGCCGTAGGATTACAAAAGTTAATTCATTAGCAGGAAAATGATCAAATAACCCATACTACAGTGCAAAACACTAAGGCAAGTGAAATTGGGAAGACACGAAAGCTTGCAGCAAAATTCCTAAGCAAGAATCACTCTCAAATCATACGATGTAATCCATAAATCAATCAATCAGGTGAATAAGAGAGCAATTATAGCAGGAATACTTAGGAAATAGGACCAAGTCCATAAAAAAAAAATTTTTGACTCAATTTAACAACAATCCCTCCCCCACACTTGATCAATACATTATTCTCAATGTATAAAGAAAACACAACACTATCTCAACCCAAACTCTCAGGTGAAGTGGAAGTTGTGAAGTCCGATTTAAAATCGAAGCACAACACGTCACTAACACAAAACGAAGAGAAATGAGAGATAGGATAAGATAATCAGAAATGAGAGCAGACAAGTATAAATCAAATGGTTGGAAGAGATGGCAAAAGCAAGAGCAAACAAAGCACACAACTACTAAATAAAAATAATAAACAGCAACAACTACAACTACTGGAACGTTCCCTCCCCCACACTTACATCTAACTATCTCAGCAAATAGATATCACCAATAATATAACAGAAAGTAAAGAATAGGGTGGAAAGGAACAACCGCGTGATCAAGGAGGTATTTGTCCTTCGTGGTAATGCTTCAGTAGATAGCCGTTGACTTGTGAAGTTATACCGGTCCCCTCATCTACGAGCTCTACCAAGCCAAATGGGTATACTTTAGTAACTCTGAATGGACCGTCCCACTTTGTTACAAATTTCCCGGGCATTAGCTTCAACCGAGCGTTAAACATTAGAACCTTGTCACCTTCATGAAATTGTTTCCTCAAAATCTGTTTATCGTGGATCATTTAAAGCTTGTCCTTGTAGATTCTAGCATAATCATAAGATTCAAGCCTCATTTCTTCAAGTTCTTAGAGTTGCATCTTCCGATTAACAAGTGAAGATTCAATATCTGTATCACATGCCTTAATTGCCCAATAAGATTTGTTCTCGTCTCCATAGGTAGATGACATGCCTTACCATAGAGCAACCGAAATGGAGACATGTCTATATAGCTTTTATAGGCCATCCTGTAAGCCCAAAGAGCTTCTTCAAGCCTTTTGCTCCAATCCTTACGAGATGGTGTCATGATCTTCTCAAGTATTTGCTTCACTTCCCGATTAGAAACTTTAACTAAGCCATTCGTTTGGGGGTGATAAGGGGTGCCAAGCTTGTGATTGACTCCATGTTTAACTAATAGAGACTTGATGGTCCTGTTGCAGAAGTGTGTTCCCTGGTCACTGATGAACGCTCTTGGAATACCATACCTACAAAGGATATGAGAACGTAAAAACTTAACAACCGTAGAAGCATCATCTTTCCTAGTTGGCACTGCCTCTACCCAGCGAGATACATAATCTACTGCAAGCAATATGTATAAAAATCCAAAAGATAGAGGAAAGGAACCCATAAAGTCTATACCCTATACATCAAAGATTTCACAAAAATGCATAGGTCTTAGAAGTATTTCATGCTTCCTACCCAGACTCCCAAACCTCTGGCACTTATCACAAGACTTGCAAAAAGAATAAGCATCCTTAAATAGAGAAGGCCAATAAAAACCATATTCTAAAACCTTCCTAGCAGTCCTATTAGCACTAAAATGCCCTCCACAAGATAAAGAATGTGCAAAGGTAAGGATAGAGTGAATCTCATCATTTGGAACACAACGTCTGATGATTTGGTCACTGCATTGCTTCCAAAGAATTGGAGCATCCCAGATATAGTATCTTGCCTCTCTCTTCAACTTATCAATATGAAATTTAGACATAGAAGGAGGCACAATATTAGTCACACGATAATTGACAATATTAGAATACCAAGGCTCATGAAGAGCTAATGCGAAAAGTGCAGAATTATGGAATGAGTCAATAACAAGATGAGAAGAGTCGACTCCCTGTGTTCCTTCAGGTACCCGGCTAAGGTGGTCAGCTACGTGATTCTCTGCTCCAGCCCTATCTCTGATCTCAATATCAAACTCTTGCAGCAATAAGGCCCATCTCAGCAGTCTAGGTTTAGACTGAGGCTTCTTAAATAGGTAACGAACCGCTGCATGATCTGTAAAGACAACCACTCGAGAGTTTATTAGATATTGTCTAAACTTATCCAAAGCAAAGAT
>JANTPZ010097201.1:0-14036 GCA_025593235.1 Vachellia pachyceras
ACGAAGCCTAATTAAAATTGAGTAACAGCGATGTTTCCATTCAATTAGATGAGAGTTAAATGTTTAACTCTTGTAGCACTAGTCTTGTTAAAAAAAGTGCCCTTTTTAGCCAAGATAGTTGAATTTTTTAAAAAAAGATTTAACAAATCGTAATTAAAAATGAGTCACAGTGATGTTTCCATTCAATTCCATGAGAGTTAAATGTTTAATTCTAGTAACACCAGTCTTGTTAGAAAATGTGTACTTTTTTGCCAAAATAGTTGAATTTTGAAAAAACACGATTTAACGAACCTAATTAAAACTGAGTAACGGTGATGTTTCCATTCAATTAGATGAGAGTTAAATGTATAATTCCTGTAACACTAGTCTTAAAAAAAGTGTCCTTTTTGCCAAAATAGTTGAATTTTGAAAAAATAGATTCAACTAATCCTAATTAAAAATGTGTAATAGTGATATTTCCATTGAATTAGATGAGAGTTACATGTTTAACTCCTGTAACACTAGTTTTGTTAAAAAAAAGTGCCCTTTTTTGCCAAAATAGTTGAATTTTGGAAAAAAAAAAGATTTAACGAATCCTAATTAAAACTGAGTCGTAGTCATGTTTCCATTCAGTTGCATGAGAGTTAAATGTTTAATCCTGTAACACTAGTCTTGTTAAAAAATGAGCACTTTGTTGCCAAAATAGTTGAATTTTGAAAAAACACGATTTAACAAATCCTATTTAAAACTGATTCACATTGATGTTTCCATTCAATTCCATGAGAGTTAAATGTTCAATTCTATTAACACTAGTCTTGTTAAAAAATGTGCACTTTTTTGCCAAAATAGTTGAATTTTGAAAATATTTTAAGAAATACAAGTATACATTTTTTTGAACAAGATTAGTGTTACAGGAATTAAAAATTTAACTCTCTTAGACTTGAATCGAAACATCCACTGAGCCTCAGTTTTTAAATAGGATTCGTTAAATCATGGTTTTTTTGGCCAAAATTCAACTATTTTGGCAAAAAAGTGGTTATTTTCTTGAACAAGGTTAGTGTTAGAGAAATAAAACATTTAACTCTCTTAAAATTGAATGTAAACTATTAGTGCATGATTTGACCAAAAGGGGGTGAATTGGTCAATTTAAAAAATTAAATTGAAAATCACAATATTAAAACAATTTCACCGAGCTGAAGGATGAGTAGATGAACACGAGAAATTTATACAGGTTCGGTCCTTCTAACCTACGTCCAGTCCTCAGAGCACCTCTAAGCTTTACAATTCACTATCCAGCGATAATTGAGGCCAATAGAGCCTTTACAATGGAGAATCACACTCCCCCTTACAACATGCATTAAACAGAGTCTCATGCCCTCTATTTCTTAACAAATTTACAGCCACACAAATTCAAGGTCCCAACCTTGAATAACTCACAGATTTATATGTTTTACTAAAAGAAACTCTCTCAAATGAAGTTCAGAATAAGAATTGAAGAAATTACAGAGTGACTGATGAATGGCTTTTAATTCTCATAAAAAATTATTGTTGTCTCTGTAATGAATGCTTGGGGCTTTTATAGATGAGAGGAATGAATTTGCCGTTAGATAGAGTTTAATATCCGTTACTCTCATCAACCACCTCTTCATCTTTGCCATTAATGCTGCATTAAATGCGTATCAGGAATGTTGGTGATGATGACGACTTCGTGTAATATGTCTGGAATAAATGTGAAGATGTATAGGCAGCTTTTTCTCTTTCAATGATAATGGGTTTCAGCATTTATGAAGGCAGGTGAGATTCAAACATTGTTAGGATGAATGAGGAAAGTTGCAGAGAGCAGGTAAAAAGCTGTTGAAGAGAAAATAGCCGTTGGTAAAACAATACTCGAGTGTTGTAAGACTAATACTCGAGTGTTGATGGCACTTTCATAAAAACTCAAGTGTTCAGAATCAAGTGTTGTGTTATTTTGAAAATTTTTGCTCGATACTCAAGTGCTGAAAAACAAATACTCGAGTGTTTACAACACTTCATTCAAATACTCAAGTGTTCTGCTTCAAGTATTCGCCTTTGTGAATAAGAAAGTTTAATACTTGAGTGTTGTAAACTTGAACATTCAAGTGTGCACAATACTTCCTTTGAAAACTCAAGTGATCTGAGTGTTGATCTTTTTTTTGAAAAATGACTCAACACTCGAGTGTTAAAAGAATCAGTACTCGAGTGTTGCCAACACTTTCAGTTAAAACTCAAGCATTCAGCATAGAGTGTTGTGTTAGTTTTGTAAAGAGCTCGATACTCAAGTATTGCAAAAACCAATACTCGAGTGTTGATAATACTTTCACTCAAAACTCAAGTATTCTGTTAAGAGTGTTGTACTTTCATTGAAAATTGGCTCAATACTCGAGTGTTGTGAAAATCAATGCTCGAGTGTTTACAACACTTTTATCCAAAACTCAAGTATTCTTCTTGGAGTGTTGTGCTCGTCATGAAAAAGAATTCGATACTCAAGTATTGTAAAATCAATACTTGAGTGTTGACAACACTTTGTTCCAATAGTCGAAATTTTCATGAAAATGTTCAATTTACAACATTTTAAGCCTCAATACTCGAGTGTTTCAAAAACCATCATCGAGTTTTGTCAACACTTCAACCTAATACTTAAGTGTTCACTCAAAGTGCCGAATCACAGAAACATTTTGAACACAATACTCGAGTTATCCATAAAACTGCTCGACTGTTCACAATACTTTCTTTAATAACTCAAGTATTGAGTGAAAGTATTGATTTTAACTAGTGTAAAATACCTAATACTCGAGTTTTACCTCTCAGTACTTGAGTATTTACAATACTTTCATACAAACTTGTTTATTGAATCATAGAACTTGATATATTTAAAAGCATCAATAGATTAAGCTTCATAATTCCTGAAATCATTTTGTAATCACTAAAACATGGCATCAACATTCTCCCCCTTTTTGATGATGATAAAACTCTCAAAATCAGAGTGAGGAATTATGGAAGCTGAACTTGCAAACTTTTTGAAAAATGATGAAACAGAGAAAAAGAGCTATAGTAACATAATTATAAACCAGTAGATGAAGAATTCATTATAACATTAGGCCATAAATAGAGATAATCCATAAAATGTAATAAGTCAAAATCAAAAAGCATAAAGTGCATCTCAAAATGCATCTGATTTTCTTTCTCCCCCTTTTTGTCATCAATCAAACAAGGGGTGAGTGAGGAGGAGAAGGATCAGATGATGGCTGAGGCACAATGGAAGGATCAGAGGGAGCCACTGAAGTCAAAGGAGGCACAGGTATAGGCTGAGGCTTTGGGTTCAGGATGGAGGATGAAAAGTCAATCATGGCCAATACAGCATTCGTAGGTGGATCCTCAGGTGATTGAGATGGAGGTGGAGGAGGAGCAGAGGTAGAAGCCTGAGAATCTCTGATAAACTATTCAATAGATGATACCCTGCTGTTCAACCCAGATACTCTACCATCCAAGCCAGCCACAGACCCCTTCAAAGCATCAAACTTCTCCAAGCGAAAATCCTTAAACTTATAAGATCCATAGACAAAGATGTAACTGTTATATCCAAGGTCTTCCCTGTGAAGTGGTCATTTACAGCTCTAAGTAGTGAGTCCATATACTGATGAGTCTGACCCTGAAAATGAGATATGAACTCCTCACTCATTCTTCTGAACTCAGTTTCCATGTTGTTCTACAAGGCTGCCAGGGCAAATGATGGAGCAGAAGATAGCTGAGTGGAGCAGATGACTGAGCCTCATCATGTCCCCCGGATGTGGCTGATGCGGCCTTTCTCTTCTTCTTTGTAGGTAGAGACTCAACCTTCATCACATATATGCTCATCCTATGAAATGCTGAGCAGAGAACATGATTGGATTCTCAATTTTCTCAACAATATATCGCACCTGATGAATGTCAAGAATCCGAGAGATAAGGTAGGGATATGGCACTGTCATCCTCTTGGAGTTAGAAAATCTAAACCTCCACATCTCATTGAATACTAACTGTCCAACATTCCTCTTTTCTGTTGCCATAATGGATGCCAGAATATGATAGTCCCCATGGGCCAGATGAGTGTAATTTCTACTCTTATTCACTATACATCTGGAATAGATGTAGTGAATGGCCCTCTGGATGACTGGCATGGAAGCAGGATCAAATGACAAATTTCCTGGAAACTCTTCCCTTGGTCTCAACAACTCAAACATTTCTTTTTCAGAAAAATCCTTCAGTTTTTCATCAATGTGTGAGTCCCAAGATAGCTATTCAAATCATCAGCAGTTATACTAATTTCTGTACCTCTAATCTTGGTGACCATAGAGTGATGGATTATTTTTCCATTATCATGTTTTAATGAATTTGATTTCATATTATTGTAAAATATTCTCATCATCTTAGGAGAATAGGGTATATTAATCTCAAGCAAACTCTTGTAATGCTCCATAAACTCAGTCACATCAATTCCTAATTTCTTAATCTCTTCCAATTTCACATAGACCCCAGGACATAGAGCACAATTTTTTGTACTTAACTTCATAAACATCATGCTCAGTAATATACAAAGTGTTGTTATTGTATCCTTTATGGGGCTCTATAACAGTTACCTTCTTAGAGCCTCGTTTGGAAGTTTCTCCTGGACCACTTGTTTTTCCTTTTCTCTTACCTTTCGCACTTGCTACCAGTTTGCCCTGGGAGATCCTTTCTGTTTCAGAATATGAATCCTGCGCAGATAATGGAATAGGGGCCAAGGAAGATTGCACTTGAGCTTTACCCTTCAAGATTGACTTGGGTTGCCCGAATTGTGACTTTTGGGCTGAAATTGCAACTGTCTCCTCCTCTTCGGATGGTTCCACAATCCTCACCTTCTTGGAAGAAGTAGATTGGGATTGTGAAGGGCCGAAAGATGTTTCTTTAGACCTCTTTGTATGAGCCATGGTGATTTGGGAGCAAAAATTGGGATTTTTGCAAAGTTGTGGAAGCACGAGATGCCGAGAGCATGAATGATGAATCTGAGGATTAAAAGTGATTTTGATGGAATAAGTGGAGAGGTTTTGTCGGTTCGAGGGGATTAAATGGAAAGGTAACTGATTTGAGAGAAGATGCAATGGTTAGGAAGTTGGATTGGAGAAAACTTGAATGGCCGAAAAGGGTTTGGGTTTGCGTATCTGATAAAAGGAAGGGTTTTGAAGATCAGATGCATCAACACTCGAATATTGTGTTTCAGTACTCGAGTGTTGAGGAAAAATAGCCTGAGTACTCAAGTGTTGTAATGCAGCACTCGAGTATTGAGTGTTACACTCGACTATAGGTTTAATAGTACTCGAGTATTGCCTCAAGGAAGATGAACAAACAGGACAGTACTCCAGTATTAACCTTGAGTACTCGAGTGTTGGTCTTTGCTTGTCAACACTCGAGTATTGTTACTTCAGTGATCAAGTATCGGGGTCCCCTTCTATTCAGCAAATGCCATAACTCGAGTATTCCCATGGAGTACTCGAGTATCGGGGTCCTTGGTCTGAAAAAACACTTCAACACTCGAGTATTGCCTTTTCAATACTCAAGTATCTGGATTCAAGATTTAGAATTACTTACCAAACTCGAGTTTTAAGGTGGAAAACTCAAGTGTTACCCTTACTTCCACTCAATACTCAGGTGCTTGATTTCAAGTGATGCCCATAACTCGAGTATTATCTTCTATCACTCGAGTATTGCTCCATAAATCTTTACTTGAACCTGAAACTCGAGTAATATATTAGAAGTTTTATCAACACTCGAGTTTTTACCTCAAAATACTCGAGTATTCGTTGAATATCAGTTGAACACTTCTTATTTCTTTCATCAATACTCGAGTTTTATGTTCAAGTATTGAATTCAACACCTGCAAAACTTCAATAAACCACTCTGAAGCTTAAGTTAGTATAGTCAAACATCAAAACATGGCAAATTAACATCAACTTACAGTTCATTGGGATTCACCATTTCCAATTCTCTTCTTTTATTCATGAATTATTCTCTAGCCAAAAGTTTGGTGAAAATGTCAGCCACCTGAAGATGTGTTGGAATGATTCAACCTTGATATCTTTATTTTGCACATGATCCCTGATAAAGTGGTGCCTGATGTCAATATGTTTGGTTCTAGAATGGTGTACAGGATTCTTTGAGAGATTAATTGTGCTTGTATTGTCACAGAAGATGGGGATTTCTTTGAAAATCATTTCCAGATCCTGGAGCTGCTCTTTCATCCATAATACTTGAGCACAACAACTTACAGCAGCTATATACTCATCTTCGGTTGAAGATAATGACACCGTTGATTGCTTTTTACTGAACAAGAAAACCAGGGCTCCTCTAAGAAATTAACATTGGCCACTCGTGCTTTTTCTATCTGTCTTATATGCAGCATGATCAGAGTCTGAATACGCTATTAATTCTTCATTGCCTCCTTTGGGATACCATAATCCAATATCAGTGGTACCAGCCAGAAATCTCAAAATTCTTTTGACATTTTCAGCATGAGATTCTTTGGGAGCATCCTGATAGTAAGCACACATTCCAACACTAAATTGAATGTCTGGTTTGCTTGTTCTGAGATAGAGTAGAGACTCAATCATTGCTCTGTATCTTTTAATATTATAATCTTTTCCATTTATATTTGTATCAAGAAGTGCATTTGAACTCATAGGAGTTTCAGCACTTTTGCATTTATCCATTCCAAATTTCTTCAGCAACTCTTTGAGGTATTTGGCCTGATTGATAAATATGCCATTCTTTCTTTGCTTAATCTGAAGTCTTAGAAAGAAATTTAACTCTCCCCTCATAGACATCTCAAATTCTCCCTGCATCATCTTAGCAAACTCTTGGAAAAGATCATTGTTAGTTGCACCAAAGATGATATCATCAACATAAATTTGTACTACTAACAAGTCTGATCCTCTAACAAAATTTTTCTTGATCAAGAAATTACTTAATCTTTCATACCAAGCTCTAAGGGCTTGTTTTAAACCATAAAGAGCTTTCTTTAGTTTGTAAACATGGTTTGGTTTGGATACATTTTCAAAACCAGGGGGTTGTTCAACAAAAACTTCTTCCATGATGAAACCATTTAAGAAAGCACTTTTTACATCCATTTGAAAAAGTTTGAAATCCATAATGCAAGCAAAGGCAATTAAAATATGTATAGCTTCCAATCTTGCTACTTGAGCATAAGTTTCTTCATAATCAATGCCTTCTTCTTGATTATATCCTTTTGCAACTAATCTTGCTTTGTTTCTTACAATGATTCCAGATTCATCAAGCTTATTCATAAATACCCATTTTGAACCAATGACCAGATGATCATTTGGCCTAGGCACTAAGTCCCAAACTTGATTTCTTTCAAGTTGATTTAACTCCTCTTCCATTGCAATGATCCAATCATTGTCAGTCAAAGCTTCCTTAACATTCTTAGGCTCTATGTTTGAAATAAAAGCTGATAATTGAGGCTCGTTCATAAATCTTTTTTTTAGTTTGTACACCTTTATTCACCTCTCCAATCACTTGATTGATGGGGTAATTGTGGATGTATTTCCAGGCTCTTGGTTGAGGGGATTTAGGAAGTTTATCTAATTAATCACTTTCAAAAACATAAGATGATTGATTATCAGATGAATTTTCTTTGCGAGGATTTTCAAAACCTTTTGAAATCTTTGTTTGAGGATTGGTTTTAGCAAATACCATATGCACAGATTCTTCCACCACACAAGTTCTTTTATTAAAAAATCTTAATGCATTACTCCTATTTGAATAACCTAAAAATAAACCTTCATCAGATTTGGGATCAAACTTACCAAGGTTATCCTTACCATTATTGTGGATGAAGCATTTGCTGCCAAAGATATGCAGATGAGACAGGTTCGGCTTTCTTCCTTTGAATAGCTCATAAGGTGTTTTTCCCAGAGAGAGTCTTAAGTATGCTCTGTTTGATATGTAGCAGGCTGTGCTTAGAGCATCTGCCCAAAACACTTGAGACACTTGCTTTTCTGTCATCATTGCTCTTACCATGTCTGCAAGTACTCTGTTCTTTCTCTCCACCACTCCATTTTGCTGAGGAGTCCTCAGTGCTGAGAAGTTATGATTGATCCCCTCACGTTTACAAAATGTTGCAAAGTCTCCATTTTTAAATTCTATCTGTTCTAATAGAAACAATGGGCATACCTTTCTCATTTTGGACCTTTTTGGCAAAAATTGTGAATAATTCAAATGTTTCATTCTTTGAAGTTAAGAATATGGTCCATGTAAATCTAGAGTAATCATCAACAATCACAAGAGTATAAAGATTTCCTCCCAGGCTTTTTACTCTAGAAGGACCCATTAAATCCATATGAAGTAGTTCAAGTGGTCATTTTGATGAAATCTCTATTTTTGATTTGAAAGAATATTTTATCTGTTTACCTATTTGACAGGTAGCATAGATCAATTCATTTTTGAATTTCAATTTTGGAAGCCCTTGAACTAATTCATTCCTGATTAATTTGTCAAGTTGATGCATGTTTACGTGTGCCAATCGTTTATGCCACAATTGGATTTCATCAGCTTGACTAATCAAACAGGAATTTGTGAAATTCTTTCCTAAATCAATAGTATAGCAATTACCATCCCTAGGAGCTCTAAGTTGAATGTTTAGATTCTCTTTATCAATAGATGTATCCTTTTTACTGATGATGAAGCATTCCTCAGAGTCAAAGATAACCCAATTTTGTTTATAGGTACTTTGGCTCACACTGAGAAGATTATGATAAAGTCCTTCCACGTGATATACATCTTTGATAGGTGCTCCATTGGTATTTGATATTTCACCAATTCCAGTGATCCTTCCAGATTGATTTCATCCGAAGCTCACTTTACCTCCTTCCTTGGATTTTAAACTTAGGAATTTGCTTTCTTCTCTTGTCATGTGTCTTGAGCATCCACTGTCAATATACGACTTGCTTGATTTGGATACTCTAAGACATACTGGTAAGAGAATCATTTAGTTGTTTCAGGTACCCAAGTTCTGTTGGGTCCTCTTGGGTTAGTATTTGGTGCCTTTAGAGCAGAAGTTCCTTTTGGTACCCATTTATATGTCCCCAAAGCTTTATTCTTCCTGAAATAACAATTCCTTGTTCAATGTCCTTTTCTATTACAATAACTACAAAATGCAAATGGTTTGGATGAATGCACAGATTTTTGGAAGTATTTCAAGTAGCTCTTGTTTCCATTCTTTTTCTTGCCCTTTTTGAAATCATTTTGAGGCTTATATCCTATGCCACTTCTGTCATTTGTAACTCTTTGCTTTTTCAAAATGATTTGTAACATTTACTTCCTTGAGTAAACTTTTGAAGGGTTTTGGACAATCTTTCATTTTCAGATTTCAAAACATCACAGTTTGAACATTCGTTGATAGTTATAGTTTCAACAACAGATTTTTCAATTGGTTTTTCAAGCTCTTTAACCTTCTTCCTAAGAAATGACAATTCTTTTACAAACTTTAGAAGTTCAACATGCATGTCATCATACTCAGCACGCAGTTCATCATAGGTGGGTTCAAGAATTACCTCTTCAGCTTTTGATCTTCCTGAGCAATAAGACAGAGGTTAGCTTTCTCCTCAGTTTCACTTTCATCTTCATCTGAGCTGTCACCCCAGATTCCTAAGACATAAGCCTTATTCTTTTTGAAAAATTTTGGTTTCTTTTTGTCTTTTTCCTTCTCTTTGTTTTGAGATGTAAGTTGAGGACAGTCTGCTTTCATATGGCCAGGCTTGTTGCATTCATAGCAAATTATTTTGCTTGATCCTCCTTTGAATGGTCTTTTAAATCGTTGATCCTTACGATACATTCTTCTAAATTTTCTGACCACCATTACAAGTTCTTCATCTTCTACGTCACCTTCTGCTTCTTCTTCTTCAGTTTCTAACTCTTTCTCCTTTTCTTTGATATTTTTGAGAGCCAGTCCCTTCTTCTTTTTCTCTTCTATGTTGGACAACTCCTTTTTGAATTTTTTGCTTGCTTTCATATTCAACAAGACTTCTAAATAGAGCTGCCACCGAGGTCATTGATTCTCCTCTGGATTCTTCAATAGCAATGACCTTAGCCTCCTATTTACTAGACAAAACATTTAATATCTTTCTTACTTGGGAACATTGATTGTATGTTTTACCGAGAGCTGACAACTTGTTTATAAGGTGAGTGTGGCGCATTTGAAACTCAGCAATTGTTTCTTATTCTCTCATTCTGAGTAAATCATACTTAGTGGTCAGCATATTGACTCTACTTTCTTTCACTGCTTCAGTTCCCTTGTAAGTTATTTCCAAAGCATCCCACATATGTTTTGCAGAAGGCAAGGCACAGACTTTGAAGAAGTCATCCTCATTCAATGCTGCCTGTAGCATCAAAATAGCCTTTCTATTTAGTTGCATCTTCTTCTTATCTTCTTCATCAAATTATGCTTTAGTTTTAGGAACTAGCTAGTCTTTATCCTTTTTAATTAGTATGATGTTTCCTATTTCAAAAAATCCCGCAAATCAAAGTCAGTAAATAAAATAAAGTTCTGGAATTTTATTTTCCAGAATGAGAATTTCTGGCTGTTAAATGCAGGTAGTCAGGTGATTGATGCTCCATCAGCTATAATGTGTTCGCCAAATCCTGCCGTGGATCTTTTCCCTTGAAACTGTTAAGTTCTTTTAACAAGTGACCTGCTCTCACTAAATGTAGTGTATGATTTGACCAAGAGGGGGGTGAATTAGTCAATTTAAAAAATTAAATTGAAAATCACAATATTAAGACAATTTCACCAAGCTGAGGGATGAGCAGATGAACACGAGAAATTTATACTAGTTCGGTGCTTCTGACCTACGTCCAGTCCTCAGAGCACCTCTGAGCTTTACAATTCACTATCCAACCATAACTGAGGCCAATACAGCCTTTACAATGGAGAATCACACCCCCCTTACAACATACACTAAACAAAGTCTCACATCCTCTGTTTCTTAACAAATTTACAGCCAACAAATTCAAGGTCCCAACCTTGAATAACTCATAGATTTATGATATGTTTTGCTAAAAGAAACTCTCTAAGGAGTAGATAGCAATCAATGAAGTTTAGAATAAGAATTGAAGAAATTATAGAGAGACTAATGAATGGCTTCTAATGCTTTTAAAAAATGATGTTGTCACTGTAATGAATGCTTGGGGCTTTTATAGATGAGAGGAATGAAGTTGCCGTTAGATAGAGTTTAATATCCGTTACTCTCATCAACCACCTCTTCATCTTCACCATTAATGCTGCATTAAATGCATATCAGGAATGTTAGCGGCGGCGACGGCTTCGTGTAATATGTCTGGAATAAATGTGAAGACGTATGGGCAGCTTTTTCTCTTTCAATAATAATGGGTTTCAGCATTTATGACGGTAGGTGAGATTCAAACGTTGTTAGGACGAATGAGGAAAGCTGCAGAGAGCAGGTAAAAAGCTGTCAGAGAGAAAATAGCCATTGGTAAAATAACACTCGAGTGTTGTAAGACTAATACTCGAGTGTTGGTGGCACTTTCATAAAAACTCAAGTGTTCAGAATCAAGTATTGTGTTATTTTGAAAATTTTTGCTCGATATTCGAGTGTTTAAAAACCAATACTCGAGTGTTTACAACACTTCATTCAAATACTTAAGTGTTCTGCTTCAAGTATTCACCTTTGTGAAGAAGAAAGTTCAATACTCGAGTGTTGTAAAGATGAAACTCGAGTGTTCACAATACTTCCTTTGAAAACTCAAGTGATCTGCTCAGAGTGTTGATCTTTCTTTGAAAAATGACTCAACACTCAAGTGTTAAAAGAATCAGTACTCAAGTATTGCCAACACTTTCAGTTAAAACTCAAACATTCAGTATAGTGCTGTGTCTGTTTTGTAAAGAGCTCGATACTTGAGTATTGCAAAAGCCAATACTTGAGTGTTGACAATACTTTCACTCAAAACTCAAGTATTGTACTGAGAGTGTTGTACTTTCATTAAAAATTGGCTCAATACTCGAGTGTTGTGAAAATCAATACTCGAGTGTTTACAACACTTTTATCCAAAACTCAAGTATTCTTCTTGGAGTGTTGTGCTCGTTATGAACAAAGAATTCGATACTCGAGTATTGTAAAATCAATACTTGAGTGTTGACAACACTTTATTCCAATACTCAAAATTTTCATGAAAATGGTCAGTTTAAAATGTTTTAAGCCTCAATACTCGAGTGTTTCAAAAACCACCATCGAGTTTTGTCAACACTTCAACCTAATACTTAAGTGTTCTCTGAAAGTGCTGAATCACAGAAACATTTTGAACACAATACTCGAGTTATCCATAAACACTGCTCAAGTATTCACAATACTTTATTCAATAACTCAAGTGTTGTGTGAAAGTATTGATTTTAACCAGTGTAAAATACCTAATACTTGAGTTTTACCTCTCAGTACTTGAGTATTTACAATACTTCAAACAAACTTGTTTACTGAATCACAGAACTTGATATATTTAAAAGCATCAATAGATTAAGCTTCATAATTCCTGAAATCATTTTGTTATCATCAAAACATGGCATCAACGTAAACATCCATTGTGACTCAGTTTTAATTAGGATACGTTAAATCATTTTTAAAATATTCAACAATTTTGGAAATACAATTAAACATTTTTTTGAACAGGATTAGTGTTACTGGAATTAAAAATTTAACTCTCATAGAATTGAATGGAAACATTCATTGAGCCTCAGTTTTTAATTAGGCTTCGTTAAATCATGTTTTTTCAAAATTCAACTATTTTTGCAAAAAAGTAACATTTTTCTGAATAATGTTAGTGTTAGAGGAAATAAACATTTAACCCTTTTACAATTGAATGGAAACATACTCCATTACTCAGTTTTTAATTAGGTTTCGTTAAATCATGTTTTTTTAAAAATTCAAGTATTTTGACAAAAAAGTGGTCATTTGAACAAGGTTAGTGTTAGAGAAATAAAACATTTTGTTAATGTAGGATTTGACTAAGAGGGGGTGAATTGATCACAGTTAAAAATTTTAAATTTAAATTGTAGAAATAATAAAGATGTCACCGAGAGAGTAGAGGAACAAAAAAACACGAAGATTTATCCTGGTTCGGTCCTCTCTGACCTACATCCAGTCTTCAGAGCTCCTCTGAGATTTGCAATCCACTAATAGCAATCAATCCGGCTTCGCAAGCCTTTACAATTAAGGGGTCACACTTCCCCTCACTAAATGCAATAGAACAGAGACTATCACTCTCTGTTTTTCAACTATCTCACAACCAAATAATCTCAAGGCCCCGTCCTTGAGTTTCTCTATGAATACAAGAATGAATCACTGGTTTAAACTCTCAAAAGAGTAGATATGATAAACACTGAAGCTCACAACATAATATTGAATGTTTTACAGATGACAATAGATAGAGAGAGAATAGTTGCATTGTTGATTATCTCTTCTTTCCGTCTTCAATGCTTCTCTATTTATAGATGAAGTCTTTTGAGTTATCCATTAGAGAGAGCCAAATGTCCATTACTCACATTGAGTAGTTGTTATCTCTGGTTGTTGAGATCATTGAATGCTGTATTAAATGCATTCGTTTGATGACGGTGAAGACTGCAAGAATTCTGATTGCTTCTTATTGTCGGAGAAATTCAGCAGGTGAGACCTTTCCTGTTTCATAGGATAGTGAATGTGCATTTATGGTAGTAGGTAGGTTTTAAAATTCTTTGACAGGAATAAGGGATGGTTTGGTAAAAGTGTATCTCCGTGTCAGACGCTGATTGTCAGATAAATTTGTAACTCGAGTTGATGGAAATTGTCACTCGAGTTCTTTCTCATAAGTTCACAGCCATTTCAAAATGATATGTGTTGAAACTCAAGTTTTTCAAAATTTCTGACTCAAGTTAAGAAAACTTTTATTTGGAAAACTCGAGTTTGCAATGCAAGTCATGAATTTATGTTGTGCAACTTGAGTTTTGAAAAGAGGTTGAC